>JAODAL010039627.1:0-37809 GCA_025379985.1 Phyllomedusa bahiana
GGCTGAGAAGAGGCAGATATCTTTTTTCAAACGGTGTCTTGCTTCAGTGTGTTTATTTCACCAGCAGGACAAAAACGTATGGCAATACATGCACAGCAAACATATAAACATAAACAAAACTCCTGCTCGTCTGAGCGCTTACTATACACAGGTGTAGTTCCCTCACTAGCACCTTGGGAGATGGTGTAGCAGACACTGGCTTCCACCAGTGTGAATGTCTCCAGCCCAGAAGGTAGACTGGAGATGCAGCCCGCCCAGTCAGCTTAACTGCTGACCTTATATACCACCGGGAAAACCCAGAGTGGAGCCATGGGGAGTAAGCACCCACCCTGCTTACTCCCAATGAAAGGCCGACCCGGGAATGGCTGGTAGCCGTACTAACAGACAACTTAAATGTATGTCGACAGTCTGTACTGCCGACACCTATTTAACAATGGCCTTTCACTCCACCAAGGCTTCTTACCTTGGTGGCATGTATCTTGCTCTCTCCAGGCATACGGCCGGAACCTGGCTGGGATATACACTCCATCGCAGACCTTCCCAACTGCGGCCTTACAATATATATAAACACGCTCCATACCAACACCGCTGCCAAAGTCTTGGCAGTATAATAAGGTAAAATCATAGCACTCATTCATGATTTTATGTTGTATTCCCCACCACACAGTACGCTGCATTGCAATATGCCCAAAATGCACATGCAATTACAATAATTCATTGCTCTCATTTGGAACTATGAATACCTGAAGTTTTCCCCGACGTACAATAGGTGGCGGGGAAAACAAATGACATGTCACTGCTTCCCAGGGTTTATGCGACAGGGAGAGTGAAAGTCAATGGGGGCTGGCACTTTAGAAGTACACCCTGGCCAACGCATACTTCTAAAGCGCCCGACGTATTGCTGCTCACACACCCCAATACCCAGCACACATACCCGAAGACCCAGAAAACACATGATCTGTATACAGCGCTTATTGAACGCCTTGCATGCAGTGATCACTCTCCCAGCTGCACAATCACGGTGCAGCTGCCAACTCTTCATTTTATTAAAAATGAATCGCAAACATGATACGGGGAGGGGAGAAGGGAACGCTTGAAGGGGAGAAGCATATGTGGGGGAGAGCCCCTGACGGAGGGTGGCGGGGTGCACAGAGACCTGAATGGAGGGGGCACCTGTAGGGATGGATGGAAGCACAGAGACATAGATGGAGGGGACACCAGAAGGGATGGAGGGAAGCACATAGACATTAATGGAGGGGGCACCTGAAGGTGGTGGTGGGGGGTGCACATAGACATGAATGGAGAGGGCACCTGAAGGGGGAGGGACGCACACAGACATGAATGGAGGGGAGACCTGAAGAGGGGAGAGAAGCACACACACATGGGAGGCACAGATAATGAAGGGGGAGGGCATCAAGAGGAGAGGAGGTAAAGGCTGCACACACACACACATGAAGGGGGAGGATGGACAACAACACAGAAGTGAAGGCAGCCCTTAGCAGTAACACTGGACCAGCTTCCTCTACTCACCCTCCTTGAAGCTGGCAGACACTGAGCTGCTGCAGTGTGACAGGTGTCCTCTCTGCTGTGCTTTCTGCAATCAGGCTGGAGATACTGCTTAGCTCTTTCTATGCAGGAGAGCTCCCCCTGGTCCCAGGTGAGTGGCCGCTCTTCCTGCAGGGGCCTGGGTCTGTCCTACTGACAGCCTAGTTAAGGGCCCCTGCGCTACTGGCAGCACGGGGCTGTGTGTGAGGGAGGGGGCGGGGCCTCACATCACAGGGAGCTGAGCTCTGCCTGAGAGAACAAGGAGTGACACACAGAGACCACTGACAGCCCCCTGCAGTCTCCTGACAAGAAGCCATGTGTGAGAGAGGGGCGGGGCTTCACAGGAAGTGCAGTGAATAAATTATAAGCAAGATGGCCCCTGTGTGAGCAAACAGCCCGGCCCCTCTGGCAAATGCCCGGCTTGCCAGATCTGCAGTCCAGGCCTGATCCTTGGGTGCAATTTCCAGATACCTGAAGGTGCCTCATTCATCTGTACAAACAATTATATACAAGTACAAACAAGATGAGAAAGTCCAGTCATCATACCGCTTAGGAAGGAGGTAAGTTCTGTGTCTCACCTATGAACGCGCTTTGGTCTGACATGTGCATATCAACTCAAGAACAAAAGTAAAAGACCTTGTGAAGAAGCTGACGGAAGCTGGTATGATTGTGTCATTATCCACAGTGAAACAAGTACTATATCATATTATGTTTGGAGGCAAAAGGGAGAAGCTTGGAAGCCTAAGAACACCATCCCAACAGTGAAACACGGGGGTGGCATCATCATGTTGTGGGATTGTTTTGCTGCAGGAGGGACTGGGGCACTTCACAAAATAAATGGCATCATGAGGAAAGAAGATTATGTGGCAATATTGAAGCAACATCTCAAGACATCAGCCATGAAGTTTGGGCGGAAATGGGTCTTCCAAATGGACAATGACCAGAAGAATACTGCCAAACTGGTTACAAAGTGGCTTAAGGATAACCAAGTCAATGTTTTGGAGTGGCCATCACAAAACCCTGATCTCAATCCTATTGAAAATTTATAGACAAAGCTGGCTCAGTTACACCAGTTGCAAACACGGCTCAGTTAGGCTATGTTCACACGGCTTAAGTTGGAGCGCATTTCACAGTGTATTTGGAGGCGTACTGTGCTCCAATATGATAAAATGCGCCCCAGTCATTATGATAATCCATAGTTCTCATAGAGAACTCCCGCGTCGTGGAAGTACGCACTGGCCACCACAAGCTCCCGAACACCCGGCGTAATTGCGGGGAGTACTGTATGCCCTGCAATTAGCCATGTGAACTTAGCCTTACACCAGTTCTGTGAGGAGGAATGAGCCAAAATTCCTACCAGCAATTGTGAGAAGCTTGTGGAAGGATATCCAAACTGTTTGACCCAAGTCATAGAATTGAAGGGCAGTGCTACCAAATACTAATGAACTGTATGGAAACTTTTGACTCTGCAGAAAGTAATAAAAATGCCTTAAAAAATTCCTCAATATTCTGGCATTTGGCAAATATAAATAATTTTTGTAATCCTAATTGACCTAAAACTGGTAACGTTTATTCTGATTTCATGTCAGATAGTGAGAAAAAACATGCATATGTGTCTTTTTATATAGTGTATGTGAACTTCTGGTTTCAACTGTATATATATGGAACATTTGAGTCCTTTCTTAATAATTCAAACAGTGCATCATACTGTTTTAAACCCTGCAAGGTTACTTTTCCCCTTTATAGATGGTATTTCAATGCCATTTGCAAATAAAAGTCTTTAACATATCCATTATATGTTGGCGAAAGATTATCTTCAAATCTCCACACACCTATATGGTGCTCTCCCCAAGGAGAGATACCCCCCTTTCTGTAGAACTACAGTATTATATGTATTTGTAAAATGACAAAAATGCTTTAGTTAGTCCACACCAAAAAATGTACTTCCTAACTGTATTGTGAGAAAAATGAGCTTCTATGGTCAAAGTATCAAAGCACTGTACCTGTATTTTAAAGCGTAAAACTTTTATAGGTTTGCCTTGTTGTCCTAATGAACCATGTATATATCCAAAGAGTTAGTAAATTCCTTTTTTAAGGTGGTGGTAGTGTGTGTTGTGGAGGTACGTACTCACAGTGTAGGCCAAGTGAGAGCCCAGTGTGAGCTATGGTGGTATAACATATCCCTGGTTGCCCGCAGGGTGTGCAGAAGGAGGTGGGGTGGCAATGTGTGTCTGAGTCAAATTGGGCCCCTCTACATGTGATGTACCCTTTCCCTGGCTCATAATTGGCATTTTATCTACAAAAATTATGTGTTTGGTTAGCACTATTGCCTTACAGCATTGGGGTCCTTGGTTCAAAACCCACCAACTACAACATCTGCAAGGAGTTTGTATGTTCTGCCCATTTTTGTGTGGGTTTTCTCCAGGTTTTCACTTTCCTACATACTCCAAAAACATAGTGATAGAACGATCTGGAATTTAAATTGTTAGCCCCAATTGGAACAGGGACCAATGTGAATAACCACAATCTCTGTACAATGCTGTAGATTATATCTAGGCTATATAAATAAATAAGATGCAAATGTTAAATACTGTAGAAAGTTGGCTGATAGGAATGTTCTGTAAAGCACTTATGGAATATAATTTGTTATTACATATATTTAGAACTAAGGGCCACATGTATGAAAACTGTTTAGCTCTAAAACTCACCTTTTTTGCCCATATTTTACTGAGGGCAAAAAAGTGAATTTTAGAACTAAACAGTTTTCATACATGTGGCCCTAAATTTTGCATTTTATTTTCAGAATCAAGTTATTATCAAATAAAACCTGGGGACATCCTACTAATAGCCCCTTTTAATGTCACATGGCACAAGGAGTTATCTGAGCAATACCTATCAGTTCTATACACTGACAAGACACACATGACATGTTGACTACTTTTAAGAATGACTTTCAGATGCCAAGCTTTTGTAAAGGTAGTCCACCAGTATAGTCAAGCATGCACAATTACAACTAAAGTGCCTCTATTAATAGCGCTATCAAAGTTATTAATAAGGCAAGCAGAGTGGACTTACATAAACAGTGTTAAATACAATGACTATAGGTAGCCTTAAAGGGAGTTTTATGTAAAATCACCTCAAAAGATAAGAGGGATAAGTCTCTTTGGAGAGAAAAAGGTCTAATTCCCATAGGCAACAAATCTTTGTTATCTTAACAACTATGAATCTGTGAAGTAGCATGTCTTAGCAACTGATCACAGCAGGAACAGTTAATAGCTCCAGAAAAGTTTTAGGGCGACATGTAAGAGAAGGGTTGCCCCAATTTTCTGGCATGTTTTGAGTAAAAACATCTTTTATAGCCCTATCCGACAGAAGTATGAAATGTCCTACGTCAAAATCTGGCGCAGGCTGCAACAGACTTGACACTTTTGTACACAACAATTCTACAGGTGTCGTAAGACGTGCCACATTTATGAATGTGTCACAACAAAATGTAGTGCTATGGTGTTGCACCAATCTATACCAATTTTATAGTGATGAGACTGAGACAAATTTTGGCGCATACACTCTATTCATCACCTTTGGCGCATACATGTGTCTCACAATGGCACGCACTTATAAAATGCTGTGAGACACTCTCATAAATACCTACAAATGCTACACTAACTACACTATGACTGTTGGGATGGTACCACTTTTTATACATGTCCCTCTTAGGATATGTTCACATGGCGTAATTGTGGGTGCTGCAATATGCCCGAAATGCATCCCAAAATTAAGGTAATTAATAGTTATCACAGAGAACTATGAATTACACCCTTCTTCTCCGACATACAATACGTGTGTATTGTACGCCGGGAGAAAGAAGTGACATGTCATTTCTTCCCGGTGTTTTTGCACTGTGGATAATAGAATTGAGTTGGGCCGCCCCTACCCCTCCCCGCACTTTAGTAGCATGCTCTGGACAGTGCATACTTCTAAAACAATCGGCATATTGCGACGCGTACAATAAGCACTGCAATACGCCGTGTGAACATACCCTTAGTGTTTTAGACAATTACTTGCAACAAAATAATATTAAAAATTAGACATAAGTTGTTACCTATACTCCTCCCTTTCATTCATATTTTATCCCAACTCTTGGTTGAACGTGGTGGACATATGTTGCTTTTGAACTGTACTAAGTAATTATGTAAGTATGTCATTATGTAGTAGCTTAACAGATAATACAGTATGGCACAAATGAAATTAGAATATAAAATTTTCATGATCATGGTCGTGCCATGGAAAACAACATCCAAGTCAGCGAACAAGCAGATTAATAAAGAGCTGATGATAGTAAAAGCTTTTGTGCAAATTTGCACCAATTAACCTTATTAAATTAATTTGTGTTGCTTTCTTTTACATTTTCTTGCATTCTAGAAAATGCGTGATGTGCATGGTAATATTTAAGATGCTACTGATAAGTATCATTTGTATATTGTACCTTTCCTGTCTTTGAGATTTTAGGTAATATGTATTGATTACTAATAATGGTAAAAGGACAGCAAAACACTGCGAAAAAATTGGTCCCAAAACCATTAAAACCTGTTCTTTATATAAATAATGAGCTAAAAAAAAAATTATGTACAGTAAATATATTATACAGTAAATTATATTATTAATCGTGACCACACCAGTCCGAGATTTCCGGTTCACATATTTTGATCAAAAGATTTTAAGCTGCCCATGACTTTCAAGGGGATCTAAAAGGGGCATCCATCTTCTTTATCTAAATAAGCCAATCAAGCCTCCACTGGGTCAACCGACCCATTATTAAAGGAAAAAAAATAAAAACACACCCAACCCAAGCGGCCCTTCTTATGACAGCCTTGAGAGTGGGCGGGTGCAAAAAACCCCCAAAATGGAGGCCCCCTTTCCTCCCTTATAATTAAAATAAATATACACCAAAAAAACTATGTTTCTCACACAAAAACTTTTTCTAAAAAAAACATATGAAAAAACGGTGCCCTGCGGGGCGCGGCCACACAATTTTAAAAATTTATAAAAAATTATATATATATAAATATATATATATTATATAATAATAAATATATTATATATAACATTACACAGCAACCCCGCTAGCGCACACTAGCAAAAAGGGGGGCAATACATTACGGGGAAAAACCCTAAAAAAGCATTAAGCTTTCAACATGAAAAAACTCTGAGTTTCTTTTTTCGCATATTTTGATCAAAAGAGTTTAAGTCCCCCGATTTTTCAACCCGGATCTCAATAGGGCAGTGCCAGGGCACCCCCGGGGTTTGCATACTTTTTTCAGAAATGTTTTTGTTCAGAAACTACTTATTTTTGGGATTTGATTTTAACTTATTTGGGGAGGAAAGTGGGGCCCCTTTTTGGGGTTTTTCTCACCCGCCACTCTACGGGTGTCAAAAGAAGGCACTTGCGGGTTGGGGGGTGTTTTTTTTTTTTTTTTCTCTCTGAATAAGGAGGTCGTTAAACCCAGTGAAAAGCGATTGGCTCTATTGAAGGGTAAAATGCATAGGACTGCCCTTCTGAGATCACTTTGAAAGCTGGGCAGCTTTTGCAAAAAATGCGAACCGAGAAACTCAGAGTTTTTTCATGTGTGATAGATAGCATAAATGCTTCTTTAGGGATTTCTACACCATGTCTCACACATTTTGCATTTAAGCAAAAAACTGAATTTTTTTGTAAAGAAAAACCTGTATTTAAAATTAAACCAGGTACAAGAAGTACCCCCTTGCTACAATTAAACATCACAATTGAAATTCCTTTTCTAGTCAAAATTGCCTCTGACTATATGCAGGGTAATGTAAACCAAAGAGATCTCATTCAAAATATTGTATCTCAAAATGGAAGTAAATCTGTCCTCTAATGACAAGTACTGGAGCTTCTTTGTTTAATTCCCCCTTTTTTTCTTTGCATTAAAAAAACCCCTTTAAATTACCTTTTTACAGTGGCGAGTGAGTCGCTCTTCCTCTGGCTGTCATAGTGATTAGAATTATAATTAGCAAGAATATAAATGAGAGGAAAACACAGGGATGATTCATAATTGCAGAAACACAAAGGATTTAGAAAAAGCAAGAGCAACTGTATGATACAGCCACTGTGAATAATCCAATTTCCAGGCAATACTAAAGTACTGTTATCCAAATGTTTCTTCTATAGACTCTATAAAAACAAAAAAGATAACATTTGTTGATGAAGCTTCACAGTTACCCATGTTTTAAGGGTTAGTTACAAATTAGATTAAAAATATACAGTACCGTGCAAAATGTTAAGGCATGTGTGGAAAAATGCTACAGAGTAATAATGCTTTCAAAACTAGAATTGATAATAGTTTATTTTGATCAAATAACACAGATGCAAAGGGAATGAACAGAAGAGAAATCTAAATCAAATCAATGTTTGGTGTGACCAGCTTTTGCCTTCAAAACAGTAGCAATTGTTCTAGGTACACTTGTATATAGAACTCGGCAGGGAAGTTGTTCCAAACTAGTGTTGAGCGATTTTTATCGACAAAGTTGAAATCGGCAAGGTTTTTATGGTGATCGAAATTTCCAGATCATGCGAAAATTTAAAAGGTTAAAACCCTGAGCATCATCTATTAAGATCACGCCTTTTTGGGCGCTTCCTGTAATTTTGGCGGCCAGCAAATCAGATTACAGAATAGAGCAGGGTGAGATGTGTTTGTGCGACGTCATGACTGGATGTGTAGGTTGCGATTGGCTGGAAAAATCACATGACCTCGTTTTACATAGAACAGCGTTTCCTGTTTCAGCTCAGTGTCTCTCAGCGTCTCATAGGGATAGGACCTCCACTCTGCCTGGGGGCCAAAACAGCTCAGCGAATTAGTCAAATTTCTGCACGGAGAAACCTCTACTATAGCTGTGATCCTTCCAATTTATTTTAATTAGAGATTTGAAGATTTTATGTAGTTAGCTAGAGAAATTTTAAAAAGCAGCATCTACCACTGAAAATTTCCCACGGCGGGGAAAGCAGGGGGGGCCCCACGGGTGAACACAGACAAGCTCTATCTATAAAAGAACACTGGATAAAGTTCACCAAGACTTAGTGAGGACATTGTAGTGGAATATCTTTATTATTAACAGTTTGCTATTGAAATATTTCCTGGATTTTGGGGCAGCCGAACTTATATTGGATACACATCTTTTCCCTTAGTAACTGCAGGTCTCTTTGTTAGGTGCAAAACTCCACTTTTATTATCAGTATACATTTCAGATATGTGTTCATTTTAATTTTTAACCCATTACCCCGTGACTGTTGTTTTATACCACCTTGCAGTTAAATTAAAATCCAGAAATCTTGTACTCAGCACTGGTTTTTTGTTGCCAAAAAAACCGTGAAATCATACGAAAACAAAAAACATTTTCGTGTTTTTTTAACTTTTGCGCACCCACATTGTTCATTGACGCAGCATCTACGTAAATCTTAAAACAGCAATTCTATATTCACCACAGGTGAATTGAAAGGTGCAAAAAATACCGTTTATTATTAGTGTTGAGCGATTTTTATCGACAAAGTTGAAATCGGCAAGTTTTTTGATTATCGAAAATCGCCGATCACGCGAAAAATTTGGTTAAAAATCTGGCTTAATCTATTAAAAATGGGGCCATTTTCAGCCTATCCTTTCATTTTAGCCAGTTCGTTTGCACAGGCTTAGTTCTGGACGTATTAACATCCGTATTTTACGTCCCTAAAAGCATCAAAAAAGGTTGCTAAAATAATGTACTATTAGTTTACAATGGATTCCGATGGCAATCGGGATGTAATTCCGGACGTAAATTACCGATGTAAAATACGTCTAGAACAAAGCCCAGGAACATAGAAATCCTGCTTGAGTACCACAGGTCCCCGAAACACCTGTGCTGTGCTGGCTCTTTTTTGTAGATAGGAAATACAATACAAGGTGAAAGAAGAACTAATACATTTTTTACACAAAGAAACAAAAAAAAACTTCTGTACCACATCTGTCAATCAATCTGTACCACATCTGTATCACATCTGTGCAACAACTGTAACACATCTGTGCAACATCTGTACCCACATCTGCATCACATCTGTACCACATCTGTGCAACATCTGTAAACCCCATCTGCATCACATCTGTACAAAATCTGCATTGCCTTTTTTGATGTCAATTAGTGTAATTTTCAAGGACTTTGTAATACATTTTATAGAGACTTTTTGTTCTGTGGATCAAATATATATATATTTATATATATATATATATATTATAAAATATATAATATAATATATATATATGTGTGTGTGTGTAAATATATTTAAATATTATATAATATATATATAAATATATATTAATGGCATTAATGCTATAGGAGAAAAATCCTAATATGTAGCTTTGAAAGTTTTATAAGTTTGTTTAAATCAATTCTCATTTAATTGATAAATGTTTGTATTCTTCATACTCTGTGTAAATGTATGTGCCAGGCGAATCCGAGCGTAATTTACAATTGCAATACCGCCACAAACTTTGTGACGCGTATTGGCAATGAAATACGCTCGGATTTGCCTGGCACATACATTACACAGAGTATGAGATACAATGCATTTATCAATTAAAATGAAGAATTAAAATTAAACATACATAAACAAACTATCAAAGCAATATATTAGGACTTTTTCTCCTATAGCATTAATGCCAATATATATATATATATATATATATTTGATCCAAAGAACAAAAAGTCTCTATCAAATGTATTAAAAAAGTCCTTGAAAATTACACTAATTGAACATCAAAAAAGGCAATGCACATGTTTACAGATGTGAAGCGATGTTGCACAGATGTTATACAAATGTGGTACAGATGTGATGCAGATGTTGCACAGATGTGGTACAGATGTGATACAGATGTGGTACAGATGTTGCACAGATGTGATACAGATGTGGTACATATATTGTACAGATGTGATACAGATGTTGCACAGCTTATACAGATGTGGTACAGATGATTGACAGATTGGTACAGATGTTTTTTTTTGTTTCTTTAAAGTAAAAAATGTATTAGTTCTTTTTCACCTTGTATTGTATTTCCTATCTACAGCAAGAGCCAACACAGCACAGGTGTTTTGGGACCTGTGGGACTCCAAGCAGAATTTCTTGCTTAATTCTTTATTCTTCTTTTAAAAAATCATTTATTGTAGTAGTGTACTGCTGTAAGTGTAAAAACTAGAGCATCACTACATCCTACAGGGGCTTCGGCACAGTGATGCACAGTTTTCCCCCCAAAAAATAGGTGCAAAATCACGATCTTACATGTTTCCCATCGATTTAATGGTTATCCCGGGGATAATCTATTATCGGTTATCGGAATCGTCTCGATAATTGCCGATATCGACTATCGGACGGGTAACGATAATTAACAATAAAATCGCTCATTTACTATTTATTAATACCAAAAACATAAACAGTTACGTGTTTTTTGACTTTTGCAACACCCAGATTGTTTATTGACCGCATCCACGTAAAATCTTAAAACGCAATTCATATTCACCACGGTGAATTGAAAGGTGCAAAAATATCCGTTTATTATACCAAACATAACATTTACGTGTTTTTTGACTTTTGCACCCCACATTTGTTCATTGACACAGCATCCACGTAAATCTTAAAACAGCAAAATTTTATAGTCACCACAGGTGAATTGAAAGGTGCAAATAATACCGTGTATTATACGAAAACATTAACACATACGTGTTTTTTGACTTTTGCGCACCCAGCTTTGTTCATTGACGCAGCTTCCACGTAAATCTTAAAACAGCAATTCTATATTCACCACAGGTGAATTGAAAGGTGCAAAAACACGTGTATTATACGAAAACATAACAGATACAGACATAACAGACTCCTTTTCCCCGGCAACTTTTTAATCTGGGGGTCAGACAGGTTTAATGGTCATAACTGCGGTCCAGGACAGGTATAGTCAATGTCCAGTGAAACTAAAAATGGTGGTTGAAAGACTCCTTTTTGCGGCACTTTTTAAATCTGGGGGTCATGCAGGTTTGGGGCTCATGCTGCGTTCCAGGACAGGGATATTCAATGTCCAGTTCAAGTAACATGATGGTTCAAATCATACTGCCTTCTGGCACTTTTTAATTTGTGGGTGATGCAGGTTTAAGGGTCAGGCTGTGGTACAAGACAGGGATAGTGAATGGTCTGTGACTTTTTTTCTGTGACTTTTATAACCTAAGTGTGTTTGCCTAAGATGTAGCACGTATCCATTTGACTGTTGTGGATGTTAATTTCAGCTTCTCCAGCCTTGTTTGGGTGTAATAATGAAGGTGTTGTGGCTCTCCCATAGACTTTAATGGTAATCGCTCATAATCGATGCTCACTATCGAAAAACCTTATCGATAGCGGCCGACTATCGACTATCGCTCGATCTCGATAGCCAACGCAATCGCTCAACACTATTCCAAACATCTTGGAGAGCTAACCACAGATCTTCTGTAGATGTAGGCTTGCTCAAATCCTTCTGTCTCTTCATGTAATCCCAGACATACCCAATGATGTTGAAATCAGGGCTCTTTGGGGCCATATTATCACTTCCAGGACACTGAAGATAAATGAATTTAGCTTTGGGGGTCATTGCACTGTTGCAGAATAAATTTACAGCCAGTCAGACTCCTGCCTGATAGGCTTTTAACCCCTTAAACTGAACGCCTGAAAGTACTTAATGACCAATAAATATTTTTTAGTTTTTGCCTCTTTGCGTTTCAACAGTCGTAATTTTTTTTATTTTTTCAATGACGCAGTTGTATGAGGCCTTGTTTTATTCGGAACAAGTTGTACTTTAGAGGGACGTACACTTATAAATTATTGCAAATTCTTTTTCAATTTTCTAAAAAAAAAAATGTTTGGTTTTTTAAAAAATTTTTTTACACCATTCACATTTCACACTTAATAACTTGTTAGATTAATTCTATAGGTTATTAAGGTTGTGTGGATACTTAATATGTGTAGGGTTTTTATTTACTGTGCAGTCATCGCCCAGGCTCTATTGGGTCACCAGGAGTCCCGATCACCCAACAGAGCAGAGGAAATCCCTTTGATTATGCTGTGGTTACTGACCCCGGCAATCAAGGGGTCAAGCGTCGGGGACCCTAATGTCTGCAGCGACACCAAAAGACGTCGCTGCAGATGAACAACCTGAAAAGTCTGCAACCGAAAGACAGCGGGCGGGCGTTAATGAGTTAATTGACATAATTTTTGCATACCTGCCTAAAACTTTGTTCATTATACAGTAGTGTCAATTTGAGAATTTGATGTCATATTGATAGGTATATTATTTATTGTAAAAGAAGAATCTGAATGGTTTCCAAAACCCATGTTCTTTTGCAAATTAATATATCTAATTTGTGGTATAAATACATTTAAAAAATATATCGCTTGAGGCCTAATGCTATCGTATGAAACCCTGTGCCCCTTTTTATAACATGTTTTGAAAAAGTGATAGTCTACACATCTCATTTATTAGTCTTTTCCTCCACCTTTCTCATTTCAAAAGCGTGTTGTAAAAATACAGGTCCATATTGTACTCTGTTGCAGCTTCAATCCTGTGCACTTATTTTGCCTAGGGGCTAAGCGAAAGACTCATGGGTCCTGCTGCAAAACTTCAGCTTGGGCCTCTTTATCCCTAAAAAACAGCTGTGGACCACTACTTCTAACAAAGGGTCCCTTACTTGGCGTTACTTGAAGATAAGTAGGTATAAGTAGGTAGGTGGTAATAAAAGGCCCCAGTAGGTAGGTATATAGGGCCCCCTTTAGTAGGTAGATATATATATATATATATATATATATATATATATATATGGTCAGTAGGTATATCAGGCCAGCTTTAGTAGTTACATTTATTTCCCCTCTAGTAGGTAGGTACATAGACCTCTCCAGTTGGTAGGTAGGTATACAGTCCCCTCTATTCAAAATAAAAAAATAAAAAACACTCACCTCTACTTGGTTCCCCCACTGAACACATCTTTTAGAATCCAGAGCGGGTGTCGTGTCGTCATCATGCCAGCTGCTCCAGGACGCTACTTCTGGCATGTGCTAGGCCATAAATCTATTATAGGCAGAAGAGCAAGTGGTGCAATGACATCATTGCATTACGCTGCCTGCACTGCATCATCCATCTTAAAGGGGTTCTCTCGATACAATGATTGGGTTTTAATTAAAAGAGCTTTAAAAAACAAGCAGCGTTGCAATATATGTTCATTACAAATGTCCTACTGATTTTCAGTTATCCCTGTTAGTAGTAGTGCATCAGCTCCTGAAATCACTATAGCAGCAGACCTGTTGATGTTTATCTCACTGGCTGTCAGTGCTGATGACTCATCTGTTTCTGAATACAGGTTGTAGTACAGAGCCCCTCCTGCACAGTATGCTTCTGTAGGGAAGGGAGGGGGAGGGCTCTGGCTTCTGTGTCTGTGTAGCTGGATTAACCCTGTGTGTGCCTGCTCCCTCCTGCTCTCTACACACCTCTCGAGGAGAGCAGAGGTGAGGCTGATCTGTAGTCAGTAGATGTGACAGCAGTGAAGTGTGTGACTATAATCATGATGTGTCTGTGGAGCTCTGACTATACTAATAGAACAGATCAGGGAGGCATGTGAATGGTTCATACCCCTCCCTGCTCTGCTGTATTAGTGACACATTGTGATTATAGTAACGTACTTCACACCTGCCCTGTGTCTGTTCTGACAGGGTTTGTTTGTTGTTGCTGGAGATGTGGAGATTTGTATACTAAGCAGGGGGTATAGGAACACTTACATCCCCCCTACTCTGCTATTAGCATACACAGCTTCACAGACCTCTCCACACTCATAGATCAGCCCTCTCCTGTCTCCTGTCTCCATGGAGCTGACAGTGCAGCTGATGTAGCAGTGAGAAGCAGACCTAGCCAGCCACACACAGGGTTAACTCTGGCAGCAAACCCCCTTGCCATCCCCTTGCTGTATAGAAGTCATGGAGGAGAGCTTTCTGTGTGCTGAGGGGAGGGGGGAAGAGGGAGGAGAAGAGGCAGACAAGAAGCACGCCCCTGAATTCAAAAATCCTTTGCTGCCAGACACTTTGAAGTAGGCTGAAAGCTTGTAATGAGACAACTCCTTTAATGACTGGGATTGGAAGATCACAGCCGTTGTGCAGACTGGCTCAGGGACATGGTCACAAGTGTGACTGCTGTGACCCCTTTAGCTACACCACTGATTGTGCTAAGCACTGCAGTAGAGCAATCTCTTTTTCAGAAGGAAGACAGAAGACCAGCCATGCAGAAGAAGAAAATCCAGATTAACTTCATTCCTGTTATTCTTGAAGATGAGGAAGGTCTCGGGGGTAAGTCTCCAACCTGACAGAATGCTATGTTGTCTGCAGATGAGAGATACTGGCTTGGCGAAAATCCTTTTTGCTTTCTCAAGACTCGGTGGGTCAAAAGCAAATTGAGGATTTGTTACATCCAACAGAGGGTGCTGTGGGCTTCTAAGCCCCTTTCCCATAATGCCTTGTGATGGCAAATTCTTCTCATATTCCTTAATATTGAATACACTACACTAGAAAAACATTTTTACCCCTTTTTGTGATCGTCCTTTTTTAGTCAATTGTATACCATTAAAACAATTTGTTTGTCATACTTTTTCACTGGGGATTTCAAACAAAAAAGCAATATAATCAACTGGTAATTTGGAATACTACAGGACTGAAGAAGAATGATGCAACATTAAATGATGACAAAAGAGCCTGCATGGCACTAAATGTCCCTGTATCCTCATACTTTGTTCCCATAAAGCACCAGTTAGCAGAGATCTTTTCTAATGAAACCAAACAATTCTGTAAGAATTTGACAAAAAAACTCTGTATGATGTTGGAGACAGTACAGTATAGTCGTGGGTGCATATCACAGTCCTGTGAAATGTGGAGCGTAAATGTAACTTTAATACATTTGGTTGCATGAGACCTCAGCGACATCTACTAACAAAATTTACAGAAGACCCATAGCAACTAACCTATTTGAAAAAAACGGCTGATTTTATTTAGTCCATATTGGCAAATCTGTGGTACATATAAAGTACTGTAGCTAAATCCTTTTTACACTTAGCTTTTGAGTGTCAACTATAAATCTTTATGATATGCTCTCAAAAACCTATATCTTACCATATGCGTGTAGCTATCTACCAAACTGCAGAAGATTAAAAGGCAATTCTACTTTTTTACATGGCTTTATCTCTATTGTAATAACTTTAGTATCATATTTAGTTCTTAATAAATTGCAAATTAAAGAAACACTGAATTTAGAAATTAAGGAGAAAAAAAGAAAACGATGATAAATTCAAAGAAATTCTTAGAAATCCTGAAATATTTGGAGATTTGGAGCTAAGATAGGAGATGAGAGACTTGGCTTTGCTTGGCCTCCTACATCCTCCTGTAGACAGAGACTTTTGGAAGATTGTATTGCAGCAAGTTGCTTGCCAGAGGAAATATAGCCCAAATCCTAATATTTTTTAAAAATGTATAATTTTAATGGGTGTAGCTCTGAAGGATGAAGGAGGGTAAAACAAAATTGATAGTTTCAGCAAAATGTAAAGGAGGCTGTTGCTTATTTCTTTAATTTTTAGATTGTGGATTAAAATTAAATAGGTTCAAGAAAAACAGAGCAATTATATATTTTGTTATTCTAGATTAGTTTCTTCTGCGAGAAACAGTTTGCCAGGTCAAGGATAGATAGTTGAATGTGCCTTACTTTACACCAACAGGCCGATTATGTTATACACTACAGCTTTAAAGGTGAACACAAACTATACATACTGCACAGTGTATACCATAGGTGGAAGAAGATGTAGCTCCAAAATATCTATCACAGCTACTTACTAAAATATAATCACCATAAGGTATACTTTGTTGTGAATATGTGAACTGAAAGAAAAGCATATTTTTGCTTAATTAAGCACATAATGGGATTACATGCAAATGACATTTTGAAGCAAATGAACATCATAGAATATGTTGCGACAGGTTCAGTTTACAGAATGATTACATACTTTAGAATTTCAGATGTCTGCTTTGAGAGTATTTTCAGACAATATGTATTTATAAACTAATATGCCAAACAGATAAGGTTATATGAAATGTAGGTGATAACTGCTTTTGAGTTTCATTCTGTTTCTAATAAACTTTGCATCTGTTTATGTCCCATTGCTGATTTTGGCATACAAATAATGCAAAATACTAACCAATAGAAAGCAGAAATTGATCACTTGTCAATGATGGCGTAATATGCCTTGTGTCAACAAGCAACTGTTAGTTTGATAAACGAAGGGTGAACTATTTTAAAATGATAAAAATTAAGATACTGTCAATATTATTTTTGTTACCTATGACTTTAAGAAGTTAAAAGTATATTCCAAAATTATCAGCTCATCAGTGCATCAGGGATGATTAAAAATAGAAAAAAAAACGCGCTCTTTCCTGCACTACTCCCAATCATGGTGATTCTGGCATATGATGCCACTATTCAGTCTTCACATGATCTTGCAACCATTCACAGGCAGCAATAAACACATGCGGTATATCCAGCAACAGACCACTATGCCCCATGAATGGCTGCAGGGTTACGTGAAGACTACAGTGACGTCATTGGCCGGGGATCACCGGGACTGGCTGTGGCACTAGAAATAGTGAGTTTACAATGTAACAGTGAGTTCACACTATGCCAAGGAATATGTTCAAGGTAGCTATCAGATTAAAATAAAAAAAAGAACCCTGGTGGACACCACGATTCAGTCGCGATGGCCGCATAGAAATTAATAGAGCAGACCTAGCTCTGTGTGGTCTGTTTTCTCTATTTCCTGGCCACATACGCTTATATTGTGAGACTCAATAATAGTCTACTACAGTATTGAAGCCCACAGGAAATCTGTATGTCACCGGGAAATAAAAATGTAAATGAAAATGTAGCCCACACAGGGTTATGTCTGCACTACTATTCTCTGTAGGACTGCTGTGGCTACATCGCAGTATCTGCTGGGGTACCGTTTTTCATGGTACCCTATGAGATACCTCTAACATATTCCTTAAAGAGGTTTTGCCACGATCTAATGTTGACGTGGGATCCTCTAAAATGGGTATTTAATCACTTTTCTAAATATATGTAATTATAAAAAGTGAAGCCTGTGACAGCTACAGCCTTAATTAGATGCCCTTGGTTACCTGAAAGTTTACATTAGACACGACCAGGACACTCACCTAGAACATGAACAAGCTTTTAAGGGACTGGGGAAAAAAGTCCCTGTCTCCTGTATAGAGAATCCACTAGTTCTAATGTAATTATCAGAGTAAAGATTGCAGACACACCCTGAGCAGCCCTCCCCCCCCCCTGCAGCTTTGAAGGGACTGTGGAAAAATTATCCTTTGTCTCCTGTATAGAGAATGCACTGGTTGTAATGTAATTATTTTAGTAAAACTGCAGAACCTCCCTTGGCTCATGAAGGAATGAAAGAAAGCTGCCTGCCCTGGGCTAATCTCTCCTGAGTAGTTAAGAGGCATAAAACAAAACCCATTAACTTGTGCACAATAGTTCTCCTCTGTGATGTAGCAAAACAATGTTTGCTCAGCCACAGAGACTGAGCCTCCTCGGGAACGTGCATGGGAGGTGGTGCTATGACATCACAGAGGAGGTACTTGTTTTTTTAAACACAGAAACACAACTCCCCTCTTTTCATGGTTCAAGGCTCAAATTCAGCCCGTTAGCTGAGGAAATCCCTTCTTGGCAAAACCTCTTTAATGTAATGTAAACCTACCCAAAGTTTCGGGGTTTTTTTTCCTATTTTTAATCATCCATGATAGACTGACAAACTGTTATTAGTTTTGGAACAACCACTTTAATAATTAAAAATACTGTTGATTATTCATTACATTTACAACTTTATATTTGTGTATAAACGGTGGTGGGGATTCAAGTTTGCTTTTCCTGTGTTTTTATTAGACCCTTTTTATTTTTTTTATTTTATTACATGTCCTTCACTTCATTTAACCTCTTACTGAAAATGGACGTGTGGGTATGTCCTATTTTTGGTAATGTCCAATGTAGCGGGCTTACTCAATAAGTCTGCGACATAAGAAGTGGGTGCTAACTGCTAATTACAGCTGATACCCACCTCTAACAATGGAACTGAGCCAGCTCCGTTTACCCCTCTGCTGTTTAACCCTTTAAACACAGCAGTGACTGCATCTAAATAAATGAGGAGGGATGCTATCCTGCCTCGTATTGGCAACCCCGCAGCATTGAAGGCTTCCATAGCTGCCATGTTAAGGAGTTGTTTTACCTGAACGCTGGCCCGAATTTATATATGTTGGAGTGAAACCGGTTGTTTGCCGTGGACCAGAAAGCCTTGTGTGGCCGGATTGCAGCTGTCTATATTTGAGAATCGGAATCAGCTGCTACTGGGTGAGCCCATGAAGTCTTTTTTTTCTTGCCATCTTGGTACACCTGTCGTAGCTTAAAAAAGCTTTTCAGATGTTGATTGGGTTTTCAAATTAAAAATCAGTTGAAGGTAAAAATTTCCAGGTTTTATTCAATGCAAGCATTGGAGACACACACAGTGTATAACATTCTATATACTCAAGAATGTCTGCAAATCCCACTGCAATTCATGATTTTATAGCCACCCTTCTTTTGCAAGAATACATTTAGCCAATCAATTTAAAACATAGCTAGTTACTATAAGTTGGTTTAAAGTTAACATCTATATGAAGCCCACCTCTTACTGAAACAAAGAACCTTGTTGATTCAATAGGTCTATACCTCCAGGCCACATGTTTCCAATTATTGGAGGAGGGGGCACCATGTATATTAACATTCCAAAGACATCAGTGTTCTTTGGAGAGGACAAAGAAAACTTTGATGAAAAGCATATAAAGAGTATATATAAAATCATAAATATAAAATTATAAATATTACCCTCAAACACCCTTCCACATAATTTATATAATGCAGAAAGGTGTACAAATGATCGAATGTTTTAAAAAAAAGTTTACAAAATTTTAAAAAATAATAAAAAATAGTAAAATTTTTACATAACTAGTATTGTCGCATCCATTAAGGTCCAAACTATAACAATATAATATTTATCACGTACACTGAACAAAATAGAAGAAATAAAATTCTTGATGCCAAAATTGCGTTTTTTTGGTCAGTTTATGTCTCCTAAAAATCTGAAGAAAAAATTATCAAAATGTAGCAAGATGGTACCAATAAAAACTAAATTTCAGCAAAAAAATGCAACCTTACACAGGTCCATAAGTGGAAAAACAAAAAAGTTATTGGTCACAGCCCAAATTATTGCGCTGCAGCACAAATTTAAGAAATAGAGAATGTTTGTATTTTTTAAGTACTAAAACATAAAGAAAGCCCTACATATTTGCTATCTCCAGAATTGTACTAACCTGCAGAATACAGATAATGCATAATTTATACCAAAGAGTAAATGTAATAAAAACAAAACCCCCTGAAACATGGCAGAAGTATGTCTTTTTTCACATTTCACTCCACTTAGACTTTTTTCAGTTTTCTAGTACATTCTATGGTATGGTCAATGGCACCATTAAATAGTACATCTTGTTACACAAAAACCAAGCCCTCATAAGTCTATGTAGATGGAAAAAAATGTTATGGCTCTTGGAAGGCAAGGTTCCCAACTTTGCTATTAAGGCTAATGTTCTGTTGTAAAAGAGTTACTAAGATGTAAGCTGGCAAAGTCAAGGTTAAGGATCAGGCTTTGGATTCCAGGTTCAGGAAAGAGGATTCAGAGACAGATCCAAATGACTAGCTAATGCGGAGCAAAATTAAATAAATGCATAATAATATGTAGTTATATATTGGCCCTCATTTAATAATGTTGTTGCACCAGAAAAGTGTCTTAAAATGCACCAAAAAGTGGTACATTTTTGCTGCAGTATGTCCCAGACACATTTAATATGGGCTTACTGCATACTGCCCAACAGGTGGGCATGACTTCCCAAAAAGTGGGTATGGCTATGGTACTACACTCTGCACCAAAATTGCACCAAAATTCTGGCATAGAATGCTAGTCAAAAACATGGTCTAGAAGTAAGACAATTCTAAACTTGCATCACTCCTATCAGACTTATATCGTATTCAATATCTATAAAAGGTAAGGGCAACATCTATAAAATCGCATGTGGTATTTTTTGGCATATATTGTGGCAAAAAACTGTTGACACACTGTTTTATTGATGACACAACACATTTTAATTTGCCTAGAATGCACCAAACTTTGATGCGAAACTGCCATACAAAGTTTGGCGCATTACACTCTATGCACCATACAAATATTTGGCATAACATTTTCATTCATACTGTTGTATTATACGCTCCTCTATATCTATGAAGAACTTGTGTGCCTGTGCCAAGTTAAAAAAATGACGCATGTGAATTCATATATGTCACCCCAAGTGTTTATATTGCTTTTTAATTTTTATGGACAGTAAATGTAACAGAGAGAAAGAGAAGATATAGAATTAGACAGAGAGAGATGGATAATATCTGAGCATTACACATTTAATTACATCTTAATTATAAATGATTATGAATTTCTCATCAGCTCAGTTTTCAGAAAAGACATTTAAACAATGATACTTTAGAGCGTCACATATGACAGAAGTTCACATGAATTTTAATTTTGTAGGATATATTTGTTAAGGTAACATTACACTTAAATGCATTCTCTTTGGGTCTAAGAACATAAATGGACAATTATGCAAAATTACTTCACTTTTAGAATGTTTGAAATCTAAGGATAATTTAAATAATTTATGCTTTTTTATTGTGAGTTCAATTCCTGAACTTAAAATGACCCATTGAAAGTCCTTAAATACAGTAACATAATGAAGATGAACTGCTTTGCCAATGTAGTGAAAGGTTCCTGTAAATGTGCTGCATGAGCAATTACCTGCATAACATCATTTTGAAAGAAGGTATGCCTCATCGGAAAATAATCTTTCCATAATCTCATGAAAGATCAATATCTTTTATTATTTAGGTGATGCTGGTAGATATAAAGAACGGTGCTCTTGGTACTCTGTAAGTGGAAGATGTGTTTTATATTTTTGACTGGTTTTCATTTCCAAAACAATTTCAGTAAGTGATGCATTACTCTCTTATTAGTTACTTTTTGTTACAATTTTTGGAATGGGTTAATGAATATAACAATCTGGATACATTTAATATTAATAATGCAATTCAATAAAGGCAACTATGATAATGTAATTATCTTTGTATGCAGATTTTATAACATTACTTCCTTTTTCATGACAGATCAATATCAGAAGGCCGTAAGGTGGCTATAGTATGGATGCATTTTTGGGTTTAAAGTAAAGATGCAATACCTAGTCCTTGTATGTTTCTATTAAACCTCATCTACACAGTCCAATCACATTATAATGGCCACCAACTTATATCCAGAATAACCACTATGTGCAGCATGGACAGCAGCTAGTCAGAATGGGAGTGACTCATTAAAGCCCTGGAAAGTTGTCACAGGTATCTGGAGTCATACAGATTGTAGTGCATCCCGAAGCTGCTGGCGGGTGCATGGGGGAGCATCCACAGAGCGAACAAAATGATCAAGGTGGTCCCAAAGATGCTCAATTGAGTTCCAGTCTGAGAAATTAGGGGACCATGGTAATACTTGAAAGTCTTGGTCTTGGTTTTCCAACTAATGTTGGACATTTCTAACCATGTGGCATGTCTCATTGTCTTGCTGGAAGTACTCACCCACCCAAGGGAAGACTATTAGCATATATCGGTGTATGTGATATACAAAGAATTGATTCATCAAATCAGTTGAGAGTGTGTTCCACATAGATGAGTGCGCCCAGAGATTAAAAACATTCCCCACACCATAAAGCTGCAATCCCCAGTTTGTGTTCTTTCAGCAATGGTTGCAGTGTGTTTGTTCTCTGATGTTTCTTGCCTGACACACAAACGTTCATTCATTCGATGAAGCAAAGAAGTGAGCCCCTTGCCAATCAGTGGAGGTGCGATTTTGAGACTGTCCTGAAAGATGTAGCCTTTTCTGCTGATGTAACATTCATTAGCAGATGTGCAGTGACAATCCATTTGCTTTGGAGCCCCATTCACAGTAAGGTTCGCTGAACTATTGTTTTAGTCACATCTGGTAGGAAATTTTTTACCCCACGCTGTACATTTTTTTTAACCAAAAGACAAATGAATACCTGCAGGAAGGAAAAGAGTCATTGAGGATCTTCTGAACTACACAGTATTCACTTCTACTTTTGTAAACACACATGTGGGCAGTTTAATCAAGATATTGTATGATTGTATGTTTACTCTAAAACAGTGTCTCATTTGCTGTCAAACATATTTTTTAACCATTTGAAATAAAATGTAGTGATTTTGCACCATAAACAGTCAAATCAGTGTATAAAAGTAGAAAACAGTGAGTTTGACTTACATCTTGGACAGCATTTAGACAGTTATAAAGTAACTTTTTTTAAAAGTAGCAGAATAGTTGCAAATAGCAAATTTATCAATGCTTCACAAAAAGTGCTATGATTTAAGTCACCTACTTTGGTGAAAATTTATGGCCGTAATGCATGTTCAAGCAAACCCTCAAAGACAGACCAGCAGCACTCTGCAGACACAAGACTAAGGCTATGTTCACACGGCATATTTCAGAACGTATTTACGCCGGATTGCCGATCGTAAATACGTTCCGAAATCAGTTGAAAATCAGTTGGAAATAAGTGTCACTTACTGTGGCACGTATTTCGCGACAGATTTACAATCCCCATTCATTATATGGTGTAAATCCGTCGCGAAATCCGGCCCAATAATTGACATGCACATTGTTTTTCCGGCTGTTTTGCGGCCGCAAATACGTGGCGGCAATACGGCACGGAAATACATGTCGTCTGAACGAAGACACGTATTTCCCATTAAAACCAATATTAATTGGCCTGCAACTTATTTCAGACTGATTTCGGAACGGATTTACGATCGTAAATACGGCGGGAAATCCGTTCCGAAATAAGCCGTGTGAACGAGGCCTAACACCGAATATATGAATTATCACAAAGTGCACTTCTTCTCTGAATAATAAACAAGGAAATCTGAGGTTCCTAGCACACACTTTTGATAAAAATCTTGAAGGCCCATCCACCAACAGCAGTTGAAGTGAGGACCTGTGTTAAACAATCTCACCTCTCTATGTCAGGCCTGTACTTTTCAGGTTATGAGAGTCCCAGCTATACTACGTTCTGATTAAAAACAACCTGAATGGATGGGTGAAGTGCAAGCTCAAAATGGAGGAAGCCACTCCCAAACATATGCAATAAAAACAAAAAAAAAGTTCTGATCATTTGTGTTTTTTTTTAGTAATGAATGTCAAATAGAATCATGTGGTCATAAAATTGCCAAAACATGTGAATGCTGCAGAGCTTGGCTTCACTGGGATTTTATGGCTTAAAGAGAACCTATCACATAGGTTATGCCGCCCTTGCTGAGGACAGCAAAAGCTAGTGACAGACCTGCTGTTTTTAGCACTGTATTCCTTATTCTGTAAGATGCTGTAGTTTTAGAGCATTTAATGCTTAAATCTTATTCATAAGCAGGTGTTAGCCCCGCCCACCAAAGGCTAGACCCACCCACCTGGAAGTTATTCAAATGTTTCTACCTATTCAAAGTAACAGGTTTATCAGTTGAGGTGGGCGGGGCTAGCCCAGGTAGGCGGGATTTGAAAAAAATTACTCTTCATGACTCTTTTTCTGGCTGAAAACAGCAGATTTGAGCACTAAATATTCGAAAACTACAGCATCTTGCAGAATAAGGGACACAGCGCTGGGAACAGCATGCCTGACACTAGCTTGTGCTGTCCTCAGCAAGGGGGGCATAAACCATGTGACAGGTTCTCTTTAACAAATGTAGCAGAATTCAGCTTGATCGTGATATCACGGCTTCTTGTGTTGTCTGCTCTCATCTCTCAACAAAAGCCATTGAAAGCACTGAAAAAGTTGAGATAATATTCTGTGCCATGATATTGTGGTGCATTAACTTTCAAGCTAATCTTTGCTACATCTTGTATGTGTTTTTTTTTATTACTTTAGTTTTACTCTATCTGTACGTCAATAAATTTAGACACTGGTTATCCTACTTTTAATTTATGTGGGTCATTGAGTAAATCTCTGAAACAAATTGTGTAATGACAGCCTAGGTTGCAGGTACATTTCAAATAAATTAGAATATCAGCCAAAAGGTTTTTTTGTTTTTTTCAGTAATTCAATTCAAACAGTGAAACTCCTATATCCTATAGTCATTACAAACAGAGTGAACTTTTTCAAGTTTATTTATGTTAATCTTGATGGTTGTGGCTTGCAGCCAAGAAAAACCCCAAAGTCATTATCTCATAAAATTTGAATAATTAACCCAAAACACATGCAAATGCATCCTAGGTGTTTTAAAAGGTCCCTTAGTCTAGTTCTGTAGGCGGCACAATCATGGGGAAGACTGCTGACTTAACAGATGTCCAGAAGGCAATCATTGACACACTCCACAAGGAGGGTATAACATATTCTGTAGACACTATATGTGGCGGAATTTGGACTTAGCATGGCAGTTTGGGTTATGTTTTGTGGTATTATTTAAGCATTGTTTTGTATTATAATTTGGGCACTGCATAGTATTAAGCAATGTATTATGGTTTAACCTTGCATGATTTACAGTGAAATTGTAATCTTTCAAAACATAGAAAATGCAAAGTATGCTAGCAATAATATAATAATCTTGTGTTTATAACTCCATTTGGTTGCTGTGAGGTATAAGGCCCTGCTCATTACACTGACAAAAAATAATTTTTCAAACATGTTTACAAATGATTGTCACATCCCTTTTGCCATCGAGAGACAAGCATATGGCACATCATTTCTGCCTGTGAAACTGTATATCTGATTAAGCAGTATCTTTTTTGTATTTTTTTAAATAACCCTCATTGCTAAGAAAACATATGCTGTGGGAAAATGCTGTCATGCAAGAAAAATATTCGGATCTCATTTGTCATTGTCACCTCTATTACAGATATTCTCTTATTCAGCAAGTGCAAATTGTTGAGTTAGAACTTATGCATTTTAATGTATCTTATACAATTATAGGCTACTATATTTGTGTAAATTATTCTATCAGTCTAGCATCACCATAACTTTCAACATAGTGGCAGAGATCATTTAAATGTTGCACTGTATTTGAAACTTTCTTTCATACTCTTAATGTATGTTTGTTTATAAATGCCTGCCTATTTATTATTACACCATTGTTCTGCTAAACTAACTTTCATACTTAAAAACTGAACTGGAAAAGATGTAATAAAAAATGTGAAATTTGCTAATAACTAAAAAGTGTCTGGGTTCATGTGGGAATCCAGAAATAGGAAAAAAAAATCAGAACATCAGGCAAAATAGAGTGTGTTGCCCTGAATATATAGCAGTTTTGATCTCATAGAGAGGATCTACCTGATGAGATTACTTTGATGCAGTAGGTGGGCAGACAAGATTTGATCAAAATGCACACGCAAGACCTTGATTCTATGCATCCACAGAAATTAGCAGTAATGACTTTTAAGGCCATGTTCACATGATGTAATTTTGAAGTGTAAATTTACGCCTCACAATGAGCTTCAAAATATGCTTGAGTAGAGGCGTATTTTGAGGTGAATTTATTTTATAAGTGTGGAATGTATTGTGCGGCATTTATGCACCACAAATACACTCCACCATTGTTCCTATGGGGATTTCGCTCGCGGAAACGCCTCAAGAATTGACAAGGCACTTAAAATTACATGAGTGAAATAGTCCCTAAATATGTGTTGTGTGAATGATGGCGCATATTTTACAATGGAATCAATGAGAGCTGCAAACAACATTGTTTGAGGCTTATTTGGGGGTGTATTTCAGCACAAAATAAGCCTCAAAATAGGCGTAAAATTATGTGAGCATATCCTAAGTGTTTCATGGGTTTAATGTTTGGGTTAGTCTGCTATTGTATTTTGTGTTGGAGAATTTGTGTTTTTGCAACTACAACAGTGTACACCATTGTCCATGTCAATTGCAATGGAGGTGTGAGTCTTTTTTTTTTTTAACATGGTGAACAGTATTGAATTAACACGTATTCTTTACTTACTAGGTTATGCTTTACCGGTTGTATGTCATGTTTGAAATTACGACTTTTTATCCAGTCTTGTTATACATTAGGTTTATTGTTTTTAAATGTAAGGTCTTATTTTATCAATTATGCATTTTGTCTTGTTGCTCTCAATCTCCTAATCCACGATGAGTAATTCAAGGTTAGTCCCTCATTTGCTGATATAACAGTCTCCTTTCATGTTGGACAACATTCCACTAAAATTCAGATCATGGCCATATGGGATTCTATCCGTTCAGTAACAAAAGCATCTGTAAGGTCAAATGCTACTTTGTGCAATAAGGCCTTATTCACAGCTGGTGTTCTATTTCATCCTACGGTGAAGAAAAAGTCAAATCCTACTGTAGAACAATCTCAGAAATCTATTTTAAAGAGCTTGCTTTACACACATGGGCTTTGTCATGCTAACAGAGAAAAATAACCTTCCCTAAACTGTTGACACATAGCTTAAAGCACACATTTCCCTAGGAATTCATTGTATGTTGTAGCCTTGACACTTTCTATCACCGGACTGAAAATGCAGAATTCAAACCATGAAAATCATATCCAGACTTCCCCTACTTAACCAAACTTAAAAGCTTGTTCTAGAAATATAGGATGCTGCCTCCAAAGCTTTATCTAGTCCAAGCACCTAAGATCTACTTTAATGAAATATTGATTTATCTAGTAATATAGTCCTGTATAGTGAGATTACATTAGTGTAATTACCATTATGTGTCATTGTGCCTTCACACATCTATTGCCCTTTTTCATGGTATTAAAGTCCATTGGTTGTACAAATGTAGGAATTCAGCTGCATGTTAAAACCTTGCCTGTCTATAGCACTGTCAAACCAAGGGGTATGCCATGAATCTCTGATAGGTGCACTTATCTTGAAAACAGGCTCTAAACTCTTCTGCTCAGAATGAAGAGGTGGTTATGTATGCATAGCACTTTCTGTTCATTTCAATCAGAGTTCCGAGTACAGCCAAGCAAGTGTAAAATGTGGTTTTATTACAATTTATTTTCCTATCTAGCTTATCCATGCTGCCCTATTCAATAGCTATCTGCACCATTCGTTTCGGCACACAATATATTGAGTCCAGCAATTGTCATTTGGGTTGTCTCCACAGGTTAGTTCTTAACAAGCGAGCAAGTTCTTCCCCTTGAGAACTCAGCAGTGGAGACCACCTCTATGAGTGCATAGGCTACATAGACTTATTGCATAGACTGTGAGAGGGGCAGCTACCACTGCTCAATTATGAAAGGGGCATTATTCTTGGGATATTCCAGTTCACTGACCAGGAGAAACCTCCCATTTGAGAGTCCAGGGTCTTATCAGCATATTGAGTACTGAAAATAACGGCAATGATAGCTAGTGAATGTGGTGGGCAGATAAAAGAAGCATATTGATCAGTGCAACAGTGGCGGTCACCAGTGGAGGTCACCAGCTACATTCTTTAGGGGAACTCACAGTGATTCTTTTCAATACAAAATAAAATAGATATCAACATAACTCTGCCTTATGTCAAAAGAAGAATCTGTTGTCACATATTTGCAAATAGATAAGTATGGGTGTATGATAGTGTATTTGTGTATACAGTGGGGAAAAAAGTATTTAGTCAGCCACCAATTGTGCAAGTTCTCCCACTTAAAAAGATGAGAGAGGACTGTAACAAAATGAGAAAACAAATCCAGAAAATCACATTGTCTCATTGGAAAGAATTTATTTGCAAATTATGGTGGAAAATAAATGTTTGGTCAATAACAAAAGTTCATCTCAGTACTTTGTTATATATCCTTTGTTGGCAATGACAGAGGTCAAACATTCTTTTTAAGTCTTCACAAGGTTGGCACACACTATTGCTTGTATGTTGGCCCATTCCTCCATGCAGATCTCCTCTAGAACAGTGATGTTTTGGTGCTGTCGCTGGGCAACACGGACTTTCAACTCCCTCCAAAGGTTTTCTATGTGGACCTTGAAATGCTTCTTACAAAGCCACTCCTTTGTTGTCCTGGCGGTGTGCTTGGCATCATTGTCATGCTGAAAGACCCAGCTACGTTTCATCTTCAATGCCCTTGCTGATGGAAGGAGGTTTGCACTCAAAATCTCACAATACACGGCCCCACTCATCCTTTCATGTACACGGATCAGTCATCCTGGTCCCTTTGCAGAGAAACAATCCCAATCATTATGTTTTCACCCCCATGCTTCACAGTAGGTATGGTGTTCTTTGGATACAACTAAGCATTCACTCTCCTCAAAAAACGACAAGTTGTGATTCTACCAAACAATACTACTTTGGATTCATCTGACCATATGACATTCTCCCAATACTCTTCTGGCTCATCCAAATTCTCTCTAGCAAACTTCAGCCGGGTCCGGACATGTACTGACTAAAGCAGGGGGACACGTCTGGCACTGCACGATCTGAGTCCCTGGCACCATAGTGTGTTACTGATGGTAGCCTTGGTTACGTTGGTTCCAGCTCTCTGCAGGTCATTCACTAGGTCCCCACTGTGTGGCGCTGGGATTTTTGCTCACCGTTCTTGTGATCAGTTTGACCCCACAGAGTGAGATCTTGCATGGAGCCCCAGATCAAGGAAGATTATCAGTGGTGTTGTATGTCTTCTATTTTATAATTATTGCTCCCGAAGTTCATTTCTTCACACCAAGCTGCTTGCCTATTGCAGATTCAGTCTTCCCAGCCTGGTGCAGGGCTACAATTTTATTTCTGGTGTTCTTCGACAGATCTTTGGTCTTCACCATAGTGGAATTTGGAGTGTGACTTTTTGAGTTTGTGGACAGGTGTATTTTATACTGATAACAAGTTCAAACAGGTGCCATTACTACAGGTAATGAATGGAGGACAGAGGAGCCTCTTAAAGAAGAAGTTACAGGTCTGTGAGAGCCAGAAATCTTGCTTGTTTGTAGGTGACCAAAATCTTATTTTCCCCCATAATTTGCAAATAAATTGTTTCCAAATCAGACAATGTGATTTTCTGGATTTGTTTTCTCTTTTGTCTCTCATAGTTGAGGACGACCTGTGATGTCAATTATAGGGCTCTCTCATCTTTTTAAGTGGGAGAACTTGCACAATTGGTGGCTGACTAAATACTTTTTTTCCCCACTGTATATTTATCTACTAGATCTACGTCTGACAAATGTAGAGCAAACTGATATTACATTTTTATATAATAGTATGATTGTAAATGTAGAATGTAATAGACATAATTCACAATGTTATACATAAAATAGAAAATACTGTCATTTAATTTTACCCCGTCTTAAATCAATAGTCATGTTATCTATATTTTCATATTTCACATATTGTTCCTTACATATAGTTACATATAATTTGTAAGACTGAAAAATGACAGATGTCCATCCAGCTTAGTCTATTGTGCTATAGTCTTGGTCCAGAGGAAGGCAAAAAAATCTCATGAAGTAGAAGCCAATTATCCTCATTTTAGGGGAAAAACAATTCATAGGCTAAAATAGGCTAAAATAATTCGTTATGTCCGATGGCTAACAGAAAACATGAGGAGGGCATAGCCACAGCAGGCACAGTGGTAGCAGCAGCTACGGGGACCCTTTAACACAAACAAGACACCATTATTGGAAATGGCACATGGGAACTGCCAGAAGATCCCTAACACTTTTTGAACCAGGGACCAACAACTTGTCATATATGCGGTGATGGTGGCAGCAAGAACGTCCCAACGAGGTATGCGGACGTTCAGCTGGCAGGGCTTCAGTTACAGCGGGTGCGGCGAGAGACACAGCCACATGCAGCTAAATCAAATGGGGTACCCACCCATTACTACTTCCTATTTTTAACATATCACCGGGCATCTTTTTCATTCCGGCCCCTGGCAGGAATACTACCCAACTGCCACCCCTGGCATCCATTTTAAAGTAGCCTGACCCAATTGACTATTTTAAAAGAAAATATTTTTCCAATCTTGCTTCTGCTGCTGCTGCTACAGCTGCTTGACATTCTACTGCTGGCATGTTGCGGATGTTGTACCACCATGACATTAGAATGTGAAGCTGACACAACAGATGTCTCCAGTGGAGGCCTGTGTCAAATTCCTGTATTCTATTGTCAAGTGTGTTGAAGGAAATTGCTCACTTTTTATCTGTAATCTGGATCAAGGAGGGTGGACACCCAGTATCCGCTCTTCATTTTGATGGCTTTGAAGCGTGGCAAATTAGCTTTTTGTCAATAAGACCTTTACTATTGGTTTCTTTTACAGTGGCATGCCCCAAAACCAGAAAAAGATGCCCTTGATAGAACCTCAGGCTAAAAGATTAAAAAGTGCCAGAAGAAAGAAATCTTTGAACCACCATTTTAGTTAAACTGGACATTGACGCACGGACTGCAAAAAGAGTATTTAAATGTTATATGAATTAACATGATGGTCTTCGCACCACTGACAATAGGCGAAATTTACTAGGAAATATGTATAACACAATTTGCGTACAAGTGAGCTCTTTGCGCAAACAGACGCACGGACTGCAATAAGAGTATTTAAATGTTATATGAATTATTATGGCGGTCTTCGCACCACTGACAATAGGCGAAATTTACTAGGAAATATATATAACACAATTTGCGTACAAGTGAGCTCTTTGCGGCAAACAGACGCACAGACTTCAATAAAACTATTTAAAAGTTATAGGGTATAGATAAGTTATAGATAAGTTATGCCGGTTTTGGGAACACTGATACACAGTGAGTGCAATAAAACTGGAAAAACAAAAGGGACAATTTCACCTCCTAGCAGAGGTCTGCTGGCCAAAAAAGTAGTAAAAAACATTGCTTCTTCAATTCAAGGTCACATAAAACACTGGGCTACACAATATCACCCTTCCTTTCCAAAACCTCTACTCCTGCCACCTCCACCCCGCACCCTCGCGACTGGACATACCAATAGATATCTTTAAAACTTTTTCTAACTAAATAAGAAGTGAAATTCTCTAATCTAACTCTATTCTAAGCTACAGCTAGGTAGATGCTTTTGTGTATTAGAAGAGACTATCTCTCAGAGCTGTTGGAACAGCTATTGGTTTAAACGCCAAGATGTCCTGCTGTGAAGTGACATAGACAGAGAATGAGCTATACAGGAACTGCAGTTGCATAGATAAAACGAGGTCACGTGATTTTTATAGCCAATGAGATCCATACACCGCCGAGTCATGCGGTCATACATCCTCCTCACCCCCCTTTATCCTCGGAGCTAATTGGTTGGCCACCAAAATGACAGGAAACGCTGAAAATTGTGCGATAGTAAAAAGATTATCTATAAGATTGTCACCTAAACAATCGCGTGATCGGAAATTTCCGATAAGCCTAAAAACCGTGCCGATTTCAACTTTTGTCGATAATATCGCTCATCCATAGTAATGAGTAATAAAGGTGGCTTAATTTACTTCCGAAGCCAAAATTTAAACAGTGATTTGATGTAGATATATCAATGCTAAAACTGCACGTAGACAAATGCTGTCAATTATTCTAAGAGTTTAGCTAAAAATCATGTGATGTGTTTTATTCTTTTTAATTCTTTTGCCCTTTTTAAGTAAGTATTTCCAAATATGAATCTTGGCTAGTGACGTTTTGTTAGCAAATTAACATTTCTGATATTTTATTAGTATTAGATTGTAAGGCTATGTTCACACGGCATAATTGCGGGGCGTAATTACTACGGGAGTTCGCGCCGACTCCCGCGATGCAGGGGGTGCGGCAGCCCAACGGCCCCATAGACATTCATTACTAGCGGCGCATATTCGGCACTAGTAATTGACATGTCACTTATCTCCCCCTGCGGTGTATTGTCCAAGCGGGGAGAGGAGGTGTAATCCATAGTTCTCTATGAGAACTGTGGATTACCGTAATGACTGGGACGTATCTCGCCCCGTATTTAGCACAGTACGGCGTGAAATATAGCCCAAATATGTCCCACTTTAAGCTGTGTGAACATGGCCTATGGGTTATACCCCAGATATTTGTAAATAAAAACACCTTCACCCCACGAAGAGAAAGAAGAGGGAGATTTGAGTAAGCCGCCACCAATGGCTCTGTCTTGTGTCTCTTCCCTGTCCAGATGGGACCCAGACGGTAAAAGGGTAAAGTTTCCTTTCCCCTAGGTATAAAATTATGCTAATCAATAATTTGAATCCCATAAGTAATTAGAGATTGGATTCTGTTTGAGATTTCATCTAAAGTTTTGCAACAACACTACTTTCATAGTAAGGATTATTTTCTATGTTTGTGTAGAAACCTTCTTTTCCCCTTGCTCTGAATAGAGTCCTGGGTATAAATAGATTATGGTAAAGATCTCTATATTGATCCTTGTCATATCGATACATATTTATAAGGTCACCCTGAAACCGTCTATTCTCTAAACTAAATAAACCTAAATTTCCTAATCTTTCTGGGTTTTGTAGTCCACCCACTCCTTTGATTATTTTCATTTCTTACCTTTAAAGGGAACTTGTCACATAGGTTATGCCCCCCTTGCTGAGGACAGAACAAGCTAGTGTCAGACTTGCTGTTCCCAGCACTGTGCCCCTTATTCTGTAAGATGCAGCAGTTTTAGAGCATTTACCCCTCAAATCTTATTCATGAGTAGGTGTTAACTGGAAACAGGGACACAGCGCTGGAAACAGCATGTCTGACACTACCTTGTTCTGTCCTCAGCCAGGGGGGCAAAAACTATGTGACAGGTTCTCTTTAATGTGAATGTGATTTGCAGAAATCCAGGAGCTTAGACTAATGTATGAAGTTCTTTTAAGTTATACCTCCCTTTAGTTTGGATATATCCCAATAGTTTTAATATACTAAATGTGTCATCCATTTAGCACATATATTAAGTAAAATGTAGAACATCTACAGCTTCCAAAAAGTATTAAAGCAAAATCATTTTCATTTCATATTTGGGGAATAAGTCTCCTCTTTTACTGTCCAAATCGAACCTCACCACCTGTAGTCTTGACCCACTGCCATCTCCTCATCCCTGACCTTAGTGCTGTTATCATCCCAGCCCTCACCCACCTCTTCAATCTATCATTAACCATCTTCAATCTATCATTAACCTCTGGCATCTTCCCTTCCTCATTTAAACATGCGGCCATCACACCCATCCAAAAGAAAACCATCTCTTGACCCCTTCTCCTGTCCAACTATCCCCCCATCTCATGCTTCCATTGCCTCTAAACTCCTTGAGCAACACGTCCATCTTCAACTGTCCCCCATTCTCCACCAACTCTCCCCTTGACCCGCTCCAATCGGGGTTCCTTTCCCCACCACTCTACTAAAACCGCCCTAACCAAAGTCACCAACGACCTAGCAACTGCCAAAGCCTCACGCCACTACTCTGTGCTTCTCCTCCTAGACCTTTCCTCTGCCTTTGACACTGTCGACTATTTCTGTTTCTGTATGTGGTACCACCATTTCTCCTAGGCAGCAGGCCCGTTTGTCTGGGGGTTTTATTTGATTCTGATCTGCCCTTCTCTCCATATATTCCAATCCCTTGCCCGCTCTGTCACCTGCACCTCAAGAATATCTCCAAAATCCGTCCATTTCTCACTGTGGAAACGACTCAAACTCTCATTACTGCTCTTATTCTTTCTCGTCGTGACTACTGCAACTCCTTGCTTATTGGTCTCCCTCTCTGCAAACTCTCCCCTCTACACTCTGTCCAGAATGCAGCAGCCAGGCTTGTCTTTCTCTCCAGCCACTATACTGATGCTTCTACCCTGTGTCAGTCACTGATGGTTGCCCATCCAGTACAGGATACAGTATAACTCAGCACTCTCACCCATAAAGCTCTCCACAGCGCTGCTCCCCCCTACATCTCCCCCCCATAGTCTCTGTCTCCCGCCCTACCGTGCTCTTGCTCTGTGATGATATCAGACACATTCCTCAATCATCCGAACCTCCCTGCCCGCCTACAAGATTTCCACACGTGCGGCACCAATTCTCTGGAATATGCTACCGCGGGCGATCAGGCACTTTCCCACAACCCTCACGGTTTTAGAGGGCCCTGAAAATACATCTTCCCCGGGTTTGGGCCCAACCAAGATCCCTAACTGCTATACACACACATCTGTCACTCCCTGCACTTGGGCACTAAACGGGCATTATCTGAAATATGATGTACAGTCTGGGTGGCAGGTTCATCCATTTTTCATGTAAACCCCCCCCTATTTATGAAACATGGCCGCCCATTGTAAACTTGGCACTTCTTACCGTATGTTTCACCATACACCCTAATAGATTGTAAGCTCTCACGAGCAGGGCCCTCAACCTTATGTCTCATTTGTAAGTACTTTTAATGTGTAATGACTGTATGTTTCCCCTTGAATTTGTAAAGTGCTGCGGAATTGTTGGCGCTATAGAAATAAAGATTATTATTTTTTATTATTATTTTTTCCCACCGTCCCACTCCATCTCTCCACGGATCTCTCTATTCCCCTGTTTAGTGGCTACACTCTCTCAACAGACCAAAAGGTCTGCTGCCTTGGGATAATCTTTGACTCCAATCTGTCCCTTTAAACTGCACATCCAACCCTCACCTCTGCCTGTCACCTCCACCTAAAAATATTTCCCGAATCCGCTCATTTCTTAACTCTGAAAGCACAAAAATGCTCGTCGATGCCCTCGTCATCTCCGCTCGACTACTGCAACATCCTTCTCTGTGGCCCCCCAGCTTAGCAAACCCCCGCTCCCCTCCAAACCATTCTTAACTCTGCTGCCCTTCTAATTCACCTCTCTCCTCACTACTCCTCTGCCTCTCCACTCTGCCAATCCCTTCACTGGCTACCCATTGCCCAGCGAATCCAGTTCAAGCTAGCAACTTTGACCTACAAGGCTCTCCATAACCTCTACCCTTCATATATCTCTGCCTTAATCTCTAAATACCTCCCCTCACGCAACCTCCGCTCCTCACAGGACCTTCTCCTCTGCTCTCCTCTTATCACCTCCTCACATAACCGCCTCCAAGACTTCTTTCGTGCTTCCCCCACACTTTGGAACTCACTTCCCCAACACCTCAGACTCTCCCCCTCTCTCACCGACTTCAAACGTAACCTGAAAAAACCTACCTCTTCAGGATTGCCTATAACCAACATTAACCGTGTTGCACTCCTCCACCCCACAAAACATGTCTGCCCCTTTACCCTTTTGTCTCTTCACCCCTTCCCTGTAGATTGTAAGCCCTCGCGCGCAGGGACCTCTCTCCCTTTGTACCAGTTGTTAGTCACTTATTGTCACTTTGTAATTGTCTGACCAATGTTATTTATGTACCCGCCTGAAATGTACAGCGACCTGGAATCAAGGGCGCTCCAAAATAAATGATAATAATAATAATAGGGAGACATGTATGACCCTTTTCTGGCATAAAATGCACCAAACTGAGCCGACTCCGATGTCTAATGCATCTAATGAATGTGTTAGGCGCATTGTTTGAAAGACTCAACACTTAAGGGGGCATTCTGGGGGCGAGGCGCACCACACTAGTAATATTAAACACATGTATGAATTTGGTTCGCCAAAACTAGGCGCATTACTACTTGAACAGGCAGACCTATTTCAGTGTGGTCTGCCTGAGCCTGAGGAGTCGAAGTGGAGCGAGATTTGTTGTTAGGGAAAAAAAAATGCAATATTTCTCAACTTACACCAGTACAATAATAAAAAGCAATTTATGATAATGATCAAACTATATAAAATTAAATTATTTAAATGTAATACAAAATGTTATCATATAAAATTAATATAAAAATATATAATATCCCAAAAATATAAAATGCATTTAAAATTAATAGAATCTAAATTAATTTTAAATTAAATAACCAACTGATGATGATGATCAGATTTTTAAACTTTTACTACATTAATAATAATAATAATAATAATAATAATAATCTTTTTTTCTATAGCGCCAACATATTCCGCAGCACTTTACAAATTCAAGGGTAAACATACAGTCATTACACATTAAAAGTACTTACAAATGAGACACAAGGTGTGAGGGCCCTGCTCGTGAGAGCTTACAATCTATTAGGGTGTATGGGTGAAACATACATTAAATTTGAAATGTATTTTTGCTGCTCTCACCCTTTATTTTACATATAGCAAGAGCCAGCACACCACAGGTCTGTTCCACCAAGCAAGATCAGTACCATAGTTTCTATTCACTGACATGCTATTCCAATTACTTTTATTTCCAGCCTATCTGTAACCTATATGGTTGGCGCATTACTTATGTGCCTAAGTTCCATAATGCACCAAACACACAGGCGAGGCACAATTAACTTTAGACACCATTTATGAATGCACAAAAAACACTTTCATACATTCAGGTGCATTTGACATTGAAAAATAGACGCAAAAATGCACTTCAATCCGTTTAGTTCCATACATGTCTCCCTTAGTTTTGCATATAGGTAATTGCTTAAAACTACTTCCAGCTCTATAATTATGCTCTTTAGTTTTGCTAACGACTACTGTTATCTTAAGCTTTGTAAACAGTGACCATCAGAATTTTGCTGAAAACTTATGCACATACTAGTACGTGATAGCAAAAAGCCAACCAATAAGTTACAGCAACGAAAACAGACAGCTGAAATACAAATTTTTTCTATATTGCAACCAGTTCAACCTATTTTCAGTTCTACAACTACAATATAATGCACACCCTTTTGGTTTCAACAAAACTAGTGTACAGTGAAGTCTGTACAAAAACGTCTAACAAAAAGAACATTTCTAAGTACATTCAAGTAAAGAGTTTTCTTCTTTGCTCATTTCGTTTTAGTGCATAATTTTACAGAGTACACATTTTCGCCACTCTAAAAGAGAATTGTACTTCATAATAGTAGTAGTTTTATTTAGTAAAATTCTGGTTAACTTCGTTTAGGATTTGTTTTCTTCATATCTATGTACTACATTTCATAAATCATACCAATTCATAATTAAAGCAGATATCCAGTACTCAGTGTATA
>JAODAL010039628.1:0-37808 GCA_025379985.1 Phyllomedusa bahiana
GGGGGATATTGTATGGGGTGGAGGGGGTATTTTATGTAGGTGGAGGGGGGAATTTAGTTGGGGGAGGGGGGGTTGTTTGGGTGGAGGGGGATAATGTATGTGGGTGGGGGGGGATAAGTTTGTGGGTGGGGGGGGATAAATTTTGGGTGGAGGGGGAAATTTTTATGTGGGTGGAGGGGGGGGTATTGTTGTGGGTGGGGGGGAAGGATATTTATGTGGGGGGAGGGGGATGGGGTATTTTGGGGGGGAGGGGGATATTGTATGTGGGGGGAGGGGGATATTGTATGTGGGGGGGGGGGATATTGTATGTGGGGGGAGGGGATATTTTTGGGTGGAGGGGAATTGATGTGGGGTGGAGGGGATATTGTAGTGGGGGGGGGGGATATTGTTTTTGGGGGGGGATAGTGTATGGGTGGGGGGGTTTGAGGGTGGAGGGGGATTTGTAGCGGGTGGAGGGGGATTTGTATGGGGGGGGGGGGGTATTGTTGCGGGTGGGGGGATATTTATGGGGTGGAGGGGGTTATTGTTGCGGGTGGAGGGGGATATTGTATGCGGGTGGAGGGGGATATTGTATGCGGGTGGAGGGGGATATTGTATGCGGGTGGAGGGGGATATTGTATGTGGGTGGAGGGGGATATTGTATGTGGGTGGAGGGGGGATATTGTATGTGGGTGGAGGGGGATATGGATGGAGCTACTTATCCCTGTGTCTATGATATGTTAGACTGACATATGTGTGAGATAGACAGATATGTGACTCTCTTGCTATTGTACTACACAATACATTTCTGTTTTTCACATTGTATTATGTGGTAAAATGGGGGCGTTTATGTCCGAAAGGCCGGTAATATTTTCATGTACAGTAGGGTGGGCCCCCGAGATCAATTCCCCTGTGGGCCCCAGACCCCCAGTCCGACACTGGGTAGAGGCATCAGTATAGCGGCTGGAGAGACAGACAAGCCTGGCTGCTGCATTCTGGACAGATTGGAGAGGGGAGAGTTTGCAGAGAGGGAGACCGATAAGCAAGGAGTTGCAGTAGTCAAGACGAGAAAGAATAAGAGCAGTAATGAGAGTTTGAGTCGTTTCCACAGTGAGAAATGGACGGATTTTGGAGATATTCTTGAGGTGCAGGGGACATTGTTATGCTATAACACTTTCTTGCACTCTATTTTTCTACATTTTTATTCATGTATTTTTAACAGCAAAAGGGGCACTAAAATAAGTTTTGTAATTGTAGTACTTTTTTGCTATGGGTGTTTTTATATAGGTGATACCTCAGACATCACATGACAGCTGGTGCCAGAAAGCAGGTGCCTAAAGGCTTCAGATTGAGCTACACTACTGAAAGTTAGGGATATTTAGCTTTTGGTTGAAATTTCAGGAGGAATATAAAATTTATTTTACATTTTTTTTTAAATGCACTTAGGAGACCATCTCTTAACTTTAGAATGCACGTGTCCAACTGTTCAATGTTTCAGTATTTTTTGCACAACTTGCTAATTTCTAACAAGGAGCTTAATGGCAAAATTCCCAACAGGTGTTTGATCCCTGAATCACCTGAATAAATTTAGGGGCTCAGTTTGAATTGGGATTTAAACAGTTCTCCTCATGATGCTGTTCACATTTTGACATCATGAGACCAAGACAACACCTTACAATAGATCAACAGTACCTCGCCTTTGTGAGGTTTCAAGCAGGATGCTCTCAGAAGTAAGTGGCCATAGAGATTAGAGTGCCACAGAGTGTCATCAGCAGGTTGCAACAGAGATACAGAGGAACTGGAAGAGTCATAGAAAGGCACAGAAATTGGCGTCCTTTGGCTACCTCACACACTGATGACCATTTCATCTGCGTGGCCTGCGTGCCAAATGACCTGACCACACCACCAGGCACAGGTATCATTGTCTTGAATTTGCCAGGAAGCATCTATGCTGGATGAGGGACCAGTGGTCCTCAGTGCTGTTCAGTGATGAAAGTCAATTCACTCTGAGCAGAAAAAATGGCCACCAACGATGCTGGGGATGCTATGCATCAGCCACTTTGTTGGTGATTGTGTTACAATGTTGGCAGGTGTGCTAGAACTGCCCTAAACTTTGTGAATGGTACAGTGGACCTATCTCTGCTATCAATCATCCCAGCTATGCATACATGTTTTATAAAAAAACAATCCACACAAACCAAGCTACTGGTAAAGTATGCTCAAATAGTACACAGAGAAATTAGAAGTAACTCAAAAAAAAAATATATAGAAAAAATCTGTGTTTAAAATCTAACTTTTAATATTTAACCATAAAAAATTCAAAAGAAGAGAAAAAAAACTAGGAATTTTACAAAACCACCACATAATACACAAAAAGAGCCACCAATGGGGCTACAAATAGTCAGGGTTAGTGGACCGAGGACTACAGGGGAGATACCCTAACATATCCCTATGGGTCCTATCTATTTCCTAACCTATCACAGGATAGTCGCCCCAACAAGGTCCCGTCAGGATCCTTACCCTAAATACTGTTGACCCTTACTCTATAGTTGCAAAATGTCCCAACATGTTTCGATGTCCCTAGATTGCATCACTTCAGGGGACGGTAAGGGATAGTACAATAAGTAAAGAGAAGTATATATATTTACAATCAACAGTAGAAATTAGAAATACAGTAAGAGATGCATTCGCCTATATAACCATACACAGTATATAATACATATACAGTATTTGGTATGTGCCTATTCATAGGGTATGGTCACCCATTATCCCGGATATGTAGCCGCTTTTTAAATGGCTAATAGCATCACATCAGCTATTGCATCATCCCCTATATGTTCTAGACCTGCTTGCCCACAAATGTCACTCATTTATGTAGATCAATAAAAGACCATCGTAGTAGAGATATAGGAGCAAACCGCAAGGTGCAATATTGGTATCTCCCCCTATATACCCCCCAAACCTTTCCAGGTGGGAAGGGTAGCACCTCCGGTGGTCCTAGATTAAGTGAGCCTGCATATGAGGTCCCGCTTTCCTAGTTCGCAGCCCCGCTCCATCATGCGTGTGTTCCACGGGGGTTTGCCGGCCGTGCTCTATATCGTCTGCGGAGACTTCCGGCATTCTACAGACGTCAACGGACAATGATCCCGTGTACATACACCAGACCTGCTGTTAACCATTTGTTTGCTCCTATATCTCTACTACGATGGTCTTTTATTGATCTACATGAGTGACATTTGTGGGCAAGCAGGTCTAGAACATATAGGGGATAATGCAATAGCTGATGTGATGCTATTAGCCACTCAAAAAGCGGCTACATATCCGGGTTAATGGGTGACCATACCCTATGAATAGGCACATACCATATACTGTATAACATCTTTGGAGACATCATACTCCATGATATATTGATAGTGGGGTGATATAATACCCCATTATACTATCTGTATACTACCTGTTAATTAACAATAGTGGTATTTGGCCGGGAACACTATATCCCGATGCTGATATCCTGGATACCCCTACTAATGCCCCCATTTTCTGACATCCTGAACTATATGCCAGTATCCAGATAAACATTGGGCTATACAATATCGTAAAAGCACAAATTTTGGTCATATGGTTATATAAGCGAATGCATCTCTTACTGTATTTCTAAATTGTACTGTTGATTGTAAATATCAGGGGCGTAGCTGTGGGGGGTGCAGAGGTAGCAGTCGCTACCGGGCCCTGCACCCTGAGGGGGCCCCAAAAGCCCTTCTGCTACAGCATTTAAATGGCACATGGTAGCTGAGGGGCCCCATTTCACTATTTGCACTAGGGCCCAGGAGCTGCAAGTTACGCCTCTGGTAAATATATATACTTCTCTCTACTTATTGTACTATCCCTTACTGTCCCCTGAAGCGATGTAATCTAGGGACATCGAAACATGTTGGGACATTTTTCAACTATAGAATAAGGGTCAACAGTTTTTAGGGTAAGGATCCTGATCGGACCGCCCTTGTTGGGGCGGTTATCCTGTGATAGATTAGGTAATAGATAGGACCAATAGGGATAGGCTAGGGTTTCTCCCCTATACTCTTCGGTCCACTAGCCCTGACTATCTGTAGCCCCATTGTAGTTCTTTTTGTGTATTGTGTGGTGGTATTTTTTGTAAAATTCCTAGTTTTTTTTTTCTCTTCTTTTGAATTTTTTATGGTTAAATATTAAAAGTTAGATTTTAAACACAGATTTTTTCTATATATTTTTTTTAGATACATGTTTTATACACATGTAGGTACATGAAAACACATCACATGCACACATATACACTTTACATTGCACACACAGATAAATAATATACATATATATTACCTACAAATGTATAACCATTACACAAGCATATTTAATATATGCATATTAAATTCACATCTACACAAATTACACGCATAGGTATATGTTTGCATATCACATGTACACTTACACATGTGGAAAAAATTGTTAGCATCCTTCTCTGAAAGAAAGAAAGAAAACCCCACAATGATCACTGAAATAACTTGAAACTGTCAAAGTAAAGGAAAAAATTGGCCTGAAAAAAAATAATGGCACCCTTAGAAAAGGTTGAATTGATGTAACCATAGGGACTCATTAAACTAAGGCGTCTCCTGTAATTAGCATCACAGGTATCTTCGAACTTGTAATCAGTCTGCCTCTTTTACCCCCTTTATTTTGTTTCGACCTTTTACATTTTCTTCAATAAATATGTTTTTATTAATATGAAGCCTTTTGCTCACAACAAATTATTGTTTAGCCTCAGAAAGGGGTTTCGTTTTGTGGTGAAACCACTTTAATATGTAACAAAATATTGCGCAAACAGATGATAAATAGAAAAATGTGAAACAGAAAGAGATTCAATATAGAACAAAAATGAACAAACTGTTAATAAAATTATCTGGATTACACTTCCATATTTGACCTGTATTTTCATATGGAAGCATGAACGAGGGCTTAAAGGGATTGTGTCACATTAGACAATGATGGCATAGCTCTTGGATATGCCATCATTGGCTGATAGATGCAGATCCCATCTCTGGGACCCGCATCTACAGTATCTCTTAAATGAACCCTGAATGGAGGGGTGTTCGGGACTTTCCCATAGACATGAAAATTTTAGCTTGAAGTTATACTATATGGATGATTCATTAAGGCTGCACACCTAGATTTTTTTCACTTTATGATTACTAATATGAAGATGAACTATTCTGCACTAATTAATATTGCTGAGCATTGTTAAATGAACACAATATATTCATTTTTAATTAAATTGATCATCTATCTTGCTTTCTAGATAGGTATATAAAAAGCTTGGGAAAAGTGAAGAGAGAATAAGCCATGAGACAAGGACACAGTGAACAGAAAGTGATCATCTCAAGTCAGGATGATTAGTAACTGCATTTCTAAAGAGCAAAAAATTAATATGATCAGAATTATAAGGGCTGGGAATACATTAGTGGGACTAATTGAAAATTTAGCTATATGACCCCTAGTGATTATTTAGGGGATGACCTGTTATTGGTGTGAAACATTAAAAAATGTGTCCTACAGAATATCTTTCAAGAGCCTATATCTAAAACTTGATGACATTATGCAATTTTGGCTAGCACTGAAATACACTAAGATGATCCTACTGCATTGCCTATAGTGAGCAGTGGACAAAGTGCAGAAACTACTGTAAAGTATAACATTTATTTTAATTATATTTTTCAGTCAGTGCCTAACTTTTCTGTATTCTCTGTCAAATTATCTGTTACTAATTGAAAGTTGTGAACAAACCGCCCAGCTGCTGCTTGCAGATGTGTATAATATGCATGCTCGTGTATAAAGTACAGTTCAGGTAGTGTAAAGGTACATAAAAGCTGCAAAAGTTAGATTAAAGGAGTTGTGCATTGGGGGAAAAAATCTCTCTTAAAGTTACACATTTTTGTTAAATATTTTCTCTACATTTTCTAGGCACCTCCTTCAATTATACCAATCCTTCATCAGCTGTTTGGGGACTGGAAGCTCAGTAGTTCTGTGGATCTCTGAAACAGCTTTGTATCCAGCATAGGGATTTTGTATTTTTCATGGCAGCCTTTAAAGTTACATCTTATGTCCTGCCTCCCAGGGCTTTCAACAACGGGAGAAAACAGGAGGATGTTCACAGCAAGGATCCTGGGACTTGTAGTTTTAGGGGCCGTTCACACGGCTTATTCTGTGACTGATTCCAGCCGTACTGCGCGCCGTATTTGGAATCCGTCCCTGTCATTACGGTAATCCACAGTTCTCATAGAGATCTGTGGATTCCGTCTCTTCTCCCTGCTCGGCGAATACGCCGATGGGGGAGAAAGGGACATGCACATTATTTACGGTGTGTACGCGCCGTGGAGAATGCATGTCTATGGGGCCGGCGAGCTGCCGGCCCCCCGCCCCACACCCGCTGCACGGCAGCCGGCGTAATTGCGGGGCGAAATCCGTCCCTGAAATTACGTCGGCAATAAGCCGTGTGAACATTGCCTTACAGCCAAAGGAAACCACTTTCAAACAGGAAATGCTGCTGATCTACTTCAGAGAATGGAGGCTATGTACAGCAGAAGAAATGCACAAATGAGTACAAAAAACATTACCTGGAGATGAAAGAAGATGTCAATCCATCAAGTAATTTGAGGGTTTTTTTCTTTTGGTCCACCAGACAACCCCTGTAAGATTTATAGACAAACCTTGTCAAAATATTTGAGGACCTTTTTTTTTCTTTTTTTTCTTTAGGCAGGTGTGAAAACTGGTGACATCAATGGGAACCACATTGACTGGTGACATCAATGGGAACCACATTGACTGGCTTTTATTTAAAAGTAACTTGAAAGAGAAATGCTGGGTCAATGCACCAAATGTACATGATGCTCTGATTTAAATAAAATAAAAAAACAAAACAAATGGGCATCCAATACAACATCACGAAACATGTCACATAACTAGGGTTTTTATATAACAGAAAATGGTTTTAATAGTTATGTGACTAAAAAAATGATTGAATATTATCTCAAAAGGAAATTAATTATATTCCTTTAGCACTGATTAACATATAAAATACTTTAAAGAAAATATAAGATGTTATAGCAGCAAGTGGTCTTCCACCTCACTTGCAGCATCTGTTGGTACATATGTCTGCAGTATAGTCACCATCATCATCATCTTCTGTAGCTACACAGTAATATCTGGTATTTTTCTTTACTGCCTCCTGTTGTGGCCAGGGATCATAAACACAACTCAAAAAAGTTTAGAGATATTTGGCTTTTGGTTGAAATTTCAGGATGAACATTAAGGGCCTCATGTAGGATAACTGTCTAGGTCTAAGACTTTTTTTTATGGCTTATAGCAACCAATCAGAGCTCCCCTTTCATCTCATATAGTGCTCTGAAAAAAATGCACTTAAAAGACCATCTCTTAGCTTTAGAATGCACAGCTTGCTGATGTCTAACAAGGAGCTTAATGGCAAAACTGCCAACAGGTGTTTGATCCCTGAATCGGCCAATAAATTTAGGGGATCAATTTGAATTGGCATTTAAACAGTCCTCCTCATCATGCTGTTCACATTTTGACATCATGAGACCAAAACAATACTTTACAATTGATCAACAGTACCTCGCCATTGTGAGGCTTCAAGCAGGATGTTCTCAGACAGAAGTGGTCACTGAGCTTAGAGTTTTTGAGAGCATCTTGCTTGAAGCCTTGTTATGGTGAGGTACTGTTAATTAATTGTAAGCTATTGTCTTGGTCTTATGATGTCAAAATGTGAACAGCATGATGAGGAGGACTATTTAAATCCCAATTAAATTTGATCCCCTAAATATATTGGGTTATTCAGGGATCAAACACCTGTTGGAATTTTTCCATTAAGCTCCTTGTTAGGCTAGGTTCACACGGCTTAACTGCGGGGCTTTATTTCGCCCCGCAATTACGCTGTGTGGCCGGGGGCGGGGTGGGAGCGGGGGGCCGGCACTTCGCCGGCCAATAGACAATCACTGCTAGCGGCGCGTATACGAATTATCTCCCCAGAGGAGACGTAATCCATAGTTCTCTATGAGAACTGTGAATTACCGTAATGAATGGGCCGTTTTCGGCCCGTAATGGGCGCACTCTGGCGCGTATTTACGACCGAAATACGGCCCATTTTAAGCCGTGTGAACATGGCCTTAGGCTATGTCTACACTGCACAGAAAAACGTCAGTTTTTTCAGCGTTTTTCATTTTCTAAAAACGCTGAAAAAATGGACTGTTAATCATCTCCCATAGACTTCTATTGTAAAAAACATCCTGCTGTCTACACTGAGCTTCTTTTTTTGCTCGTTTTTTTTTTACAGGTCGTATTTTGCAACATGCTCTAAAAACGCCAGAGCAGGGCAGAAAATTTACTACAGGAGTCTATGGAAAGCGGCAGACGTCTTTTCCCGTGTTTTTTGCCGCGTTTTCGCGGCGTTTTTTGCCGCGATTTTTCTATGAAAATCCTCCCAGGAGACCAGTCACACTCTATAGTGGTGTGTAACAAAGGTTATACATTATCAAATCTGCATACAAGTGTCTGATGTGTCCTTGTTCGTACCTTTTGTAATAAAATGATCATGCTTTGGTCGCTAACGATTTTTGCGCAAGTCATATTTTTTTCGCTTAAAATAGTTTTTTTTTCAGATTTTGTCATCGGAATCAGTTTTTTTTTACAGATTTTGATGCTAAAATCCTTTTCTAAACATATTTTGGCGCTAATGAAGTTATCTCGCTACTGACGCTGAAAATACGTTTTTTACGGATTTCGGCGCCAGAATCCGTTTTTTTTAATGGATTTTGGTGTTAAAAATCCTTTTCTTAACATATTTTGGCGCTAATAAAGTTATCTCGCTTCTGACGCCAGAAATACGTTTTTTTTACGGATTTTGGCGCAAGTATCCTTTTTTTACGTTTTTTGGCACTAAAATAATTTTTTTTACAGATTTTGGCGCTAATAACGTTATTTCGCTTCTGACGCCAAAAATAAGTATTTTTTACGGATTTTGGCGCAATAATCCGTTTTTTACTTTTGGCACTAAAATAATTTTTTTTACAGATTTTGCCGCTAATAACGTTATCTCGCCTTTGACGCCAAAAATACGTTTTTTTATGGATTTTGGCGCAAAAATCCGTTTTTTTACGTTTTTTGGCACTAAAATAATTTTTTATTACAGATTTTGGTGCTGATAATGTTATCTCGCTTCTGACGCCAAAAATAAGTTTTTTTTACGGATTTTGGCGCAAGAATCCGTTTTTTTAAGTTTTTTGGCACTAAAATAATTGTTTTTACAGATTTTGCCGCTGATAACGTTATCTCGCCTTTGACGCCAAAAATAAGTTTTTTTTGGCTTTGGCGCAAGAATCCGTTTTTAAGTTTTTTGGCTAATAATTTTTTTTACAGATTTTGCCGTATAGTTATCTCGTTCTGACGTAAAAAAGTTTTACAGATTTTGGCTCAATAATCCTTTTTTTTACGTTTTTTTGCCACTAAAAATAATTTTTTTTACAGATTTTGCCGCTAATAACGTTTATCTCGCTTCTGACACCAAAAATACGGGGTTTTTTTACGGATTTTGGCGCAAGAATCCGTTTTTTTAGGTTTTTTTGGCACTAAAATAATTTTTTTTACAGATTATTGTTCTAATAACGTTATCTCGCTTCTGACGCCTAAAAATATGTTTTTTTACAGATTTCGGCGCCAGAATCCGTTTTTTATGGCTTTTGGGGCTAAAATCCGTATCTTTACAGATTTTGGCGCTAATAAAGTGATCTATCTTTTGACGCAAATAAATAAATTTATTACGGATTTCGGCGCCAGAATCCGTATTTTTACAGATTTTGGCGCTAATAAAGTGATCTAGCTTTTGACACCAAAAAATAGCTTTTTTTACGTATTTTGGTGCCAGAATCCGTTTGTTTACGGATTTGGGAGCTAAGATCAATATCTTTAAAAAGTTTGGCGCTAATAAAGTGATATTGCTTCTGACACTAAATATATATATATATTTTTTTTTCCGGAATTTGGCGCAATAATGCGTTTTTGGGGATTTTGGCGCTAAAATCCTTTTCTTTACAGATTTTGATGCTAATAAAATTATCTTGCTGTATACAAAGATAATGTGGGATTTTGTGGATTTTGGTGCAAGAATCTGGTGCAAAATTTAATAAAGTAGTAGCACACAAAGGACAATGGCTACAGTGATCTAAAGGAAGTGACTACTTAACATATTAACTCCACCTGTAGGGTGTAGTTTACATCCAATGGCTTAATGGACGTTTTTTCAGCTGCTTTTAACAGACAGTGGACAGAAAACTCAGTTTCATGAACATTTTTAGTAATTCGTTTTCAGGTCGTTTTTTGTCCACTGCAGTGTAGACATAGCCTTAGAGATCAGCAAGTTGTGCAAAAAGTACTGAAACATTGAACAGCTGGACATGTGCATTTAAAGGTAAGAGATGGTCTCATTTAGTTCATTTTAAAAAAATCTCAAGAAATTTGATGTTCATCCTGAAATTTCAAACAAAAGCCAAATATCCCAAAATTTTTGTGAGTAGTTCTTATGTAACTTATAAACACAATAACCTAAATGCTAATGAATAGGTGCCCTAAACAACATCTATACTCTAGAAAGGGTATTTATTTATTTATTTTACAGGCATGTTCACAGAGGAGGAATTTGATCAGCATTTTGCATCAGTATTTGCAATGTCGTTTTCACTATTGATGGAACTGTGGTGAAACGTACATTGGGTGTGCATAGTGCTGCAGATTTCCTGGTCTGTATATTTCACATTTTTCCTAGTTTATTTGCTTTTTGCATACGCTTTAGTGTGGTTATTTGGATTTAACCAAACTCTTATATACACTTTCGAGGGTTATATTTGGGTATTTTTGCACATACTGTGCATGGGCTTTTATTAATAGTTGATATTCTGTATGCTGTACATTCCAGGGCTCTGCTATTAAACTTTTTTATTGTTTGCCTCCCAAGTTTTCTGGATTCTTCTTTCCGTCTATGATGTTTTTATCATGCGTGCTAATAAAATAATCTTTCAACTGATTTTCGTTGGATAATGCATGATCTTGTCTTTTGGATGGGATTTCAATATTTGCATGTCAAAACCATGAATAGGATCAAAACACACAAAAGGTGCAAAAGTGTCCAATAGTGTATGTGCACACGGTGTGTTGAGTCCATGTGAACATATGCTTTTAGATGCGTGTTGGGATCCATCTATTGGACCTTAAACGACCCAAACATGTATCTTATAAATAGCCATGTGCTTTTAATATGAAACATGTATCGGCGTGCATACGAGTGATTGCCGATGCGTTTCTCATTGTGTCTTTTGGATCCATTCCAAGATTTGACATGTCAATTCTTGGTCCCTATTATAAACTATAGGGTATGATCCTGCTGCATCATACATGCATCCAAGCATGCAGCTGCATGTTGGATACGTGTTGAATCCGTTTAGGATCCAATCACCTCTGCTTTTTGGATGCGATTTTCGGATCCAACACGGATCCAAAATCGGATCCAAAAACGCTGTGTGACAGCCCCTTGTACCTCTTCTCTGTTTAGGTTCTACTCCTGGTATTGGCTGACAAATCCTGATGTAAAGTATAGACCAAAATACCGCTGTGTAAATGTAATCTAAAGTCGGTTTATAAGCTGTGAAATGCAGCTGTAGGCCTGACCATCCGGGGCCCACAAGTGATTTCCCCTGTTACACTTGGGCCACTACAAGCCTGACTCATTTATATTACTAAAATGATGTTAAATGAATTTATTATAGCATATGTATACGCTAAATAATTGGTATGTGTGTTTTGTGAGTATAAATTGAGCCACTTTTTGTTTTCACAGGATGGGAAAAAGATATTTGCTGTTTTATTTAAGTAATCATTCAATGTGTTTAAATGGTGAAAGGAAATTGCAAACAAACTACACCACTAATACAAGCCCAAATTAATCATCTGCTACATTCAAAATAGGTTCTGTAATGACACGTACAGTAAACACAGCAATTTATATTTGTTATCAATCAAATGGCCTCTGGGTTTGGTGTTCAATCTGCCATTGTGAATCAATGAGGCAAACCATAAATTGTATCCAATTAGGTGTAATTGAGCCAGCCAGAAAATCAGAATTTCCTATTATACAGCAGCATTGTGCATTATGCAAAATAAATAAATAAAGGTAATGTAGACAGAAAATTGTTGGTGGCTGAAATACAGAAATGTGATTTACATACAAAAGACTTATTTAACTCTTACCTAAAAATATTACTGTTTAAACCAAAGAAATATGAATATATTTAGAATTTAGTGCAGCCTTTTCTCATTTAATACATGTATATATGTGATTACCACACATACGGTTATTCATGCTTTCACAACTTATGCATTACTAAATCTGTTTTACAGATTGCGTTGTTAATGGGTCTGAACAGTAAAGATAAAATGTAATTGATTTCATATATAATGGCCCCTTCTCTCCAGGGGCAGCACAGCAGCTGCATAGGCTTCATCATACGAAATGTGTACATCCATACTGCATCTGACAGATCCTTTTTGTAGTGGATATTAACATATTTCCGATAATGTATAATAGCTCTATCTGATTTTTTTTTCTACAAACAGAAAAATGTTGCAGTCTGCTCTGTTCTGCCCATCAGGAGCATTGTATAGTGTAAACATGATGCCAGTGTGTACTGAGTTTACAATTAAAACTGACAGGTTAGAGGGACATGTTATTTGGTTTACAATCCATAAGAAGTGGTCAGTGATATATAAGAGGCAAAACCATTTTTATAGTGCTAAACATGTAAGGAGGATAAAATTATTCTCACCGACCCCCACATGTAAGAAACTGTATGTTTTTTTAAATTAACTATTTAATAATCATACCTCCCAAGAGTCCTTTTTTCGAGTGGACAGTCCCTACTTTTGATCCAAGACCATCTGTTCCTGTTTATTCCATAAATGTCACTTTTTTTAAGTGGGAAACATATTTGCATTATTATGTTATGAAATGTATTAGGTGAAATGTCTATTTCACCCACAAGATGGCGTCTGTGTCCAGACACACCCTATTGTGCCTCAATGATAACCAAGATGGCCACTGGCCTTAAAGGGGTTGTCTCGCTACAAAGAATAGCTTTCAAATTGTAGGGAACACAAAATAAAGACATTTTCCAAATATATTGCATTGTTCCTCTGTTTTCCCTAAAGAGATACAAGTGAATTTATTACCTCCTTGGCTATTTCAGTTCCCTCAGTAACTGACCTGTAAACAAATCTCCTGGGGCTGTTTGTTCAATGAGATAACAGAGAGTGAGTCATCACACAGGTCAGCAGTGTCAGTCAGTGTCCTGTGCTGCCAGACAGTAAAAAGCTTGATTTATCTCAAGTAAACAGCTCTGTAATTAATGCTTTTGTTTTGGGGATCAGATAAGAAGTCCTTCAAGTAGTTTGAGAAGCTAATCTAATCTAATTAGCATCTGAAAGCACAACATAGCTGTACAAGCAAGGAGCTTATGCAAATTAGTATGAACCAGGAAGTGACAGAGAATTTCTTTCATGCATTCTTTGAAACCCTGTGGGGAGACAACTCCTTTAACTGTTTTGCTTCTCTCAAACAAAAGGTGGGTTGTATTATTCAAATATGTAGATAAGAAAAGCCAATTAAGAGTGTGTATGTAATGTCACATGTTGCTTATGGAATGTGTTACGCCCCAAAGTATAAAAACTTGTGTTTTTTGTAATAAACTGGGAGAACTCATTAGACTGAGAATTGTCAGGCTGTGAATTCTTACTTTCTGGCATGTGTCAATCAATAAGCTAATTTGATACCCCACTAGGACGTAGAGTCCCGTTGCGGTTCCGTCTACAACAATTACATTTACTGTATATCTGCTTGCTAATTAAACATTAGATATCTTATTTCATGATTTTGTGCAATTTTGATGTTAGAAATGTCTATTTGCATATTTTTCTCACTATCCGACATGTAATCAGAATAAACCTTACCCATTTTAGGTCAATTAGGATTGCCAAAATTATTTATATTTGCCAAATGTCAAAATAATGAGGGATAATTTTTAAGGCATTTTTATTACTTTCTGCAAAGTCAAAAGTGTTCATACACTAGGATTACTATGCCTTAAAACAATTTGGGACAGCCCATATGATGATGACATGTTTTTGGAAGCTTCTTAGAGGTTTATTGGCAACATCGGAGTTAGAGAAATAACTGTGGATGTATTTTAATGCACACCAGAAACACACTGCTACTGTGTGAAATATCAAGGGAAAATGTAAAGAAATCAGCCGAGAAATAAGAAAGAGATTTGTGGACCTGCACAAGTCTGGATCATCCTTGGGTGCAGTTTCCGGATACCTGAAGGTACCTTGGTCATCTGTACAATTTTACTTAAGTACAAACAAGATGGGAATGTCCAGCCATCATACCACTAAAGAAGGAGATGAGTTCTCTGTTTAATGTGCTTTGGTCCAACATGTGCTTATCAACCCAAGAACAAACGCAAAAAACCTTGGGAAGATGCTGGCTGAAGCTGGTGAGATTGTGTCATTATCCACAGTAAAACGAATACTGTATCCACATGGGCTGAAAGGCCACTCTGCCAGAAAGAAGCCATTACTCCAAAAGAAACATATAAAAGCCAGATTAATGTTTGCAAATGCACACAGGAACAAAGACTTACATTTTTGGTGACATGTTTAACTGTTTTGCCATAATGACCATCATTACATTTGGAGGAAAAAGGGAGAAGCTTAGAAGCCTAAGAACACCATCCCAACTGTAAAACACTGGGGTGGCAGCATCATGTTGTGGGGATGTTTTGCTATAGGAGGGACTGGTGCACTTCACAAAATAGATGGAATCAAGAGGAAAGAAGATTGTGTGGCAATACTGACAACACTTTCTTAGGACATTAGCCAGGAAGTTAAAGCTTGGGTCTTCCAAATGGACAATGACCTGAAGCATACTGCCAAACTGGTTACAACGTGGCTTAAGGATAACTAAGTCAATGTTTTGGAGTGGCCACCACAAAGCCCTGATCTCAATCCTATTGAAAATTTATGGGCAAAGCTGTAAAGGCAGGTGCGAGCAAGGCGACCTACAAACATGGCTCAGTTACATCAGTTCTGTCAGGAGGAATGGGCCAAAATTTCTACCAACTGTTGTGAGAAGATTGTGAAAGGATATCCAAAATGTTTGACCTAAATCATACAGTTTAAAGGCAATGCTACCAAGTACCAATTAAATGTATGTAAACCTTTGACTTTGTAGAAAGTAATAAAAATGCCTTAAAAAATTCTGCTTCTCTCATTATTCTGGCATTTGGAACATACTAATAATTTTGGTAATCCTAATTGACCTAAAATGTATAATATTTACTCTGATTTTATGTCAGATAGTGAGAAAAGCATGCATATGTGTTTTTTATAGTGTATATAAACTTCTGGTTTCTACTGTATGTAGTGTGTTTGTGTTGTGATTGCCATATGGTGGGGGCTGGAGGGCCGAAATGATTGGTGTTGCCACTGGATTTTATCACTTGATTTGACAATGGAGATAAGTCCTTTCCCGCCCTTCAGCTGATTGTAAGGGGAGAAGTGTACTGAGACACTGATAGTGGGTTGAAAAGTGAGAAGCTAATAAAAAGTGAGTGCTTTGGCACCACTGGGAGTGAGCAATGTCCTGCATGTATAATAGGATTTACAGTATATTTGTGTATATTGTGTATATATATATATATATATATATATATATACACACGCAAATATACATCCTATTATACATGTAGTTCATTTCTCACTCTCAGTTGTGCCCTCACCTTTTATTAGCTTCTTACTTTTCAACCCACTATCAGTGTCTCAGTGCACTTCTCCCCTTACAATCAGCTGAAGGGTGGGAAAGGACTTATCTCCATTGTCAAATCAAGTGATAAATGCAATATATATATATATATTGTATTTATATAGGTAATGAAGAGGTTAATCTGTGTATGAGACAGGATACATATCGTATATACTCAAGTATAAGCCAACTTGAATATAAGCCGAGGCACCTAATTTTGCCACAAAAATGGGAAAGCTCATTGACTCTAGTATAAGCCTAGGGTGGAAAATACAGCGGCTACTGGTAAATTTCAAAAATAAAAAATGGATGCCAATAAAATAGGCAGGTATAGGCAGTTTAATACCCCCTTTTAGGCAGTATACACATTAATAAAAGAAATGGGCAAAATTTCCAAAATTTTCGGTTCGTTCACTTCGCCGAATTTCACGACAAAAAAAAAACTTCGTCCCCGAATAGTGTTGAGCCGATTTTTTATCGACAAAGTTGAAATGGGGCAAGGTTTTATGGTGATCGAAATTTTCAGATAAATGCGATAATTAAGGTTAAAATCTGAGCATCATCTATTAAGATCGAGCCTTTTTTCGGCGCTTCCTGTAATTTTTGGCGGCCAGCAAATCAGATTACAGAATAGAGCAGGGTGAGATGTGTGTGCGACGTCATGACTGGGATGTGTATGGTTGCGATTGGCTGGAAAATTAACTAGACCACCTTTTACATAGAAAAGCGTTCCATGTTTCAGCCTCAGTGTCTCTCAGCGTCTCATAGGATAGGACCTGCGCTCTGCCTGTGGCCAAACAGCTCAGCGAAATTTAGTCTATTTCTGCACAGAGAAACCTCTACTATTAGCTGTGATCCTTCCAATTTAGTTGGATTAGAGATTTGAAGATTTTATGTAGTTAGGTAGAGAATTTTAAAGCAGCATCTACCGCTGTCAATTCACGGCGGGAGGTGCAGGGGGGGGGGCCCCGTGGGCGAACACAGACAAAGCTCTACTATAAAGAACACTGGATAAATTCACCAAGATTTTAGTGTAGACATTGTAGTGGAATATCTTTATTATTAACAGTTTGCTATTGAAATATTTCCTGGATATTGGGCAGCCTGAATTATATTGGATACACATCATTTTCTAGTAATTGCAGGTTTCTTTGTTAGGTGCAAAACTCCACTTTTTATTATCAGTATACATTTCAGATGGGGTTTTCATTTTAATTTTTAAACCCATTACACCTGTGACTGTTGATATATCCACCTTGCAGTTAAATTACAATCCAGCAATCTTGTAGTCAGCAAAGGTTTGTTTTGTGCCAAAAAATACCGTGTATCATACGAAAACAAACAGTTACGTGTTTTTTGACTTTTGCGCACCCAGCATTTTTTCATTGACGCAGCATCACGTAAATCTTTAAAACAGCCCAATTCTATATTCACCACAGGTGAATTGAAAGGTGCAAAAATACCGTTTATTAAACCAAAAATAACAGTTACGTGTTTTTTGGGCTTTTGCACACCCAGGTTTGTTCATTGACGCCGCATCCACGTAAATTTAAAACAGCAATTCTATATTCAACAGGTGAATTGAAAGGTGCAAAAATACCGTTTATTATACCAAAACATAACAGTTACGTGTTTTTTTGACTTTTTCACACACAGCATTGTTCATTGATGCAGCATCCCCGTAAATCTTAAAACAGCAAATTCTATAGTCACCACAGGTGAATTGAAGGGTGCAAAAAAACCGTGTATTATTAAAAGAAAACAAACAGATACGTGTTTTTTGACTTTTGCGCACCCAGCTTTGTTTTATTGCGCGCATCCACGTAAATCTTAAAAAGCAATTCTATAGTCACCACAGGTGAATTGAAAGGTGCAAAAAATACCGTGTATTATACGAAAACATAACAGATACGTGTTTTTTGCTTTTGCGCACCCAGCTTTGTTCATTGACGCAGCATCCACGTAAATCTTAAAACAGCAATTCTATATTCACCACAGGTGAATTGAAAGGTTTCCCGTGACTTTTATAACCTAAGTGGTGTGCCTAAGATGTAGCAGAATCCATTTGACTGTTGTGGATGTTAATTTCAGCTTCTTTTCCCGCCATGTTTGGGTGTAATAATGAAGGTGTTGTTGTCTCCCATAGACTTTAATGGTAATCGCTCATAATCGATGCTCATAAACGAAAAACCTTATCGATAGCGCCGACTATCGACTATCGCTCGATCTCGATAGCCAACGCAATCGCTCAACACTAGTCCCGAATTACTTCGGGACAAATCACGTTAAAAAATCAGCTATTTCCAGGCTGCACAGAGCCTGCAGGGTGCTGTAGAACGTTGTGCCATTCTTAAATATGCAGAGGGAGCTTGGTTTGGTCTTCATACAATGTTGTGTTTTAGTATGACACGCACATGACTGCCGCCGCTCTTAGATCGCTTCACTGTAAAATTCCTGGGCACTTAAGAGGGCAAAAACTGACCAAAAAACTGAAGGGGGAATGGAGCCTGATAAAGTCATGCGAGCGACAGCTGGAAAAAAACAAGCTGAGGGCTCAGGTGGCAACATCAGTGACAGAGTGTGGAGGTGACGGCGGCAGCCACAGCAGCATGAGGTCAGAGAGTGGCACAATGACATTCTAGAGGTGGCAAAACAGGAGTAGGCCACAGAGTAGCACAATGACACAGTGTGTAGGTTACGGGCAGCAGCCACAGCATGCAAGCATGAGGTTCCAGGACAGTGGCACAGTGACATTCTAGAGGTGGCAAAAAAAGGAGTAGGCCACAGAGTGGCACAATGACACAGTGTGGAGGTCATGGCAGCAGCCACAGCTGCAGCATGAGGTCAGAGAGGCACAATGACAGAGTGTGTATGTCACGGCAGAAGCCACAGCAGCAGCATGAGGTCAGACAGTGGCACAATGACAGAGTGTGTAGGTCACGGCAGCAGCCACAGCAGCAGCATGAGGTCAGACAGTGGCACAATGACAGTGTGTAGGTCATGGCAGCAGCCACAGCAGCAGCATGAGTTCAGACAGAAGCACAATGACACAGTGTGTAGGTCACGGCAGCAGCCACAGCAGCAGCATGAAGTCAGACAGTGGCACAATGACACAGTGTGTAGGTCACAGCAGCATCCAGAGCAGCAGCATGAGGTCAGACAGTGGCACAATGACACAGTGTGTAGGTCACGGCAGCAGCCACAGCAGCAGCATGAGGTCAGACAGTGGCACAATGACATTCTGGAGGTGGCAAAAACAGGAATAGGCCACAGAGTGGGACAATGACGATCCAGGGTCGGGGCCGACGCTGTGGGATGTCAGCTGTAATATACAGCTGACACCCCGCGCAGATCGCGCGAACTCTGCTTTAGAGTTCGCTCGATCCTCAGGACGTATCCATACGTCCAGGTGCGTGAACCCCCAAACGACCTGGACGTATGGATACACCCAAGGTCATTAAGGGGTTAAAAACCTGCGGGTGATGGAAAGATTGACGGTGTAATAGGTTATTACGATCTATGTTTTTAGAATAAAGTGTAGTCTCCAGCTTTTGACCCAATATTATAACTTGTACATCTAAGTATTGTATAGTACTAGAGTGTTTATTTAAAGTGAATTTAATCAAGTCATGTAAATCATTAATGTTCTCTACAAATTCATCTAACTTATTTTCCGATCCCTTCCATAAAAGGAACACATCGTCGACAAAACAAAGCCAAAGAACCATATTTTTAAGAAATTTAGATGGAAAAATAAATATCTTTTCTAGCATGGCTACAAACAAATTTGCATAACTCGGAGCCACAGGAAACCCCATCGAGGTCCCCTGTAGCTGCAAGTATAACTCTTTACCAAACCTAAAAAAATTCTTTGTAAGCACTATGTCTAATAGTGACATAAGAAAGTTAATGGACCTATTATTCAAAGAGGCATCCTCACTCAATATATCTCTAACTACCTCTCGTCCTTCAATATACAGAATATTCGTATAGAGAGATTGTATATCAAGCGTGCACAGTAAATCTATTTCAGAACAATCAACATTGGAAATAGATCTTAAAAAATGACCAGTATCGTGTAGACAATGCTTTTCTCTTCTTACCGCTGGTTGTAAAAATCAATCAATGTACCTTGCTAAAGGCTCTAAAAGGGAATTAACCCCTGCGTCTATTGGTCTCCCTGGTGGATTTTCAACTGACTTATGCACTTTAGGTACTATATAAAAAATTGAAATACGTAGATGTAATAAGAGATTTCCTAAGACTTTCTGTAATAATACCTTCAATTACTGCTTCTTCTAACAGAACATTAATAATATTTTGGATTTAACTGATAGGATCATTTCGCAATTTTTAATATACTTTGGTGTCATCATCTAATTGCTTTTTTGCTTCCTGAATAAATTGTTCCATATCCAATATTACCGATGCTCTGTCTTTATCGGCTTTTTTTACTATTAGAGATTCATCATTTTTTAGTTGTTGTATAGCCTCAACTTCTGCTTTAGTTAAATTAGGATGAACTTTTTTAACCGTAATCCAGCCGCATGTCACATCATTGAGGACAAGCTGCTGAAACACTTCCAAAGCAAGACATGAAATTTCAGGATCAAATGTACTTCTTTTACACACCTTTCTAGATGATATACTATTTTCTTTAGATACACCTTTCTGATGAAAAAACATTTTAACCCGATTGTTCCTATATAATCTAAACAAATCTACTTCAAAATCAAAAAGTTCTTGTTGATGAACTGGGACAAAATTTAATCCTTTATTAATAACTGCAATCTGTGCATCGCTAAGTTGTTTTGACGAAGTATTCAAAAATAGGTCCTCTATGTTTTCTTCTTTTTCGATTTTCCCACTAATTGTCGGTTTTGTTTTTTCGGATCTTTTTGTATTTTGCTAGAGGTTGCGCCCAAATCTTCTGTTGAGGTGGTCTTTTCTAAAAAATTCTCTTGCTGATTTTGCCTCGTTCCAGAGGAAACCACTCACAAAATGGCATGGAAAGGTAAAAGCATTACAAAGTTATTCACAGATAAAGTAACACATTTCAGATTAGAAAAATGGGGCTCAGTCCTCAAAACAAGCTTAGATCTTAAGAGGTTGAAGTTGTCTAGGGAGGCCTTTGCAGTGTCAGGAGCAGTTGGTGAGCTGACCTATAAACTGAGGCTAATTTGGAGTAAGGGCTCCACTTGCTCCTACAAGTACAAAAGAGAGCAGTAATAAGAACTGATTGAACTGAATTATCTCTTCCAACTAAAGCCAATTATATAAGTACCTAACTCCTCTCATGCTCCTCATGTTACTTGCCCATGCTACTCTTACATAGGCTTACATAGTCACATGGTGAAACCTCTTAAAGTACTACTGTATTACATAACCATACAGAAAAAAGCACAAAAACTATATATAAATACACTATTTTTGGTTGTATAGCCCTACGATGCTGCAATCCCATTAAACTAGAATTTTCTGTTTCTAGAAATTTCTGAGACTGTGTCTTTCTGTTAAATGGGAACATGTGGATCACATCTCTCATAAACTTGCCATACAGTAAGGTTCAGTGTGGACAAAGAAGTATAGATTAGTTAAATAGAGAAATCATTAAGACCCGTTCACACGACAAGCATTTCCCATTTGATTTCCATACAGATTAGGATTTTAAAATCCATTTTTCAAAAAACATTTTTTCAAAAAAACTTAGAACATGATCGATGAGAGAATTTCTAAAAAATTCGATTCAGCTGCATTTTCGCCGAATTTTTTCCAAATGTTAATTTTGAATTTATTTGCGACAAATCACGCTAAATCAGCTATTTCCTGGCTGCAGAGAGCCTGTATGGTGTTGTAGAACATTGTGCCATCTAGAAATATGCATAGGGTGCGTAGTTTGGTATTGAAGCAATGCTGTGTTTTAGTATGACACACAGATGACAGGCGCCGCTCTTAGAATTGCTTCACACTTCACTTATCTGGGCAGTTATGCGGTCAAAACTGACCAAATAACTTAAATTGGAATATGCCAGCTACAAAGAACCATGCAGAGGGCCAAGATCACACTATAGCGCCAAAGAGCACACTCCTTTTACACCGTCATCAAATGATTCCACAGACTATGACAGAACCTTTTCTGTTAAACGCTTATACATGTAGAGCCCCTCTCCCCGGAAAGAATGGGGAGGGTGTTGGCAGTAATTTTGCGTTTATGTCACTTATCATTTTGCCCTTCCTTTGATCCATCAGTGTGTGCTTTCAATCTGTCAATAATCCATTAGTATAGCTAAAGCCAAAAAGAAACAGAAGTTGATCCAAAACAGAAATGACACATACATGGAATATTTGCATGTCTTCTGTGTTCTGTATCCACACCTACTTTTGGCTACCTAATCATCAGACGATCCTGATGCAAACAAAGGACCATTTCATACTGGCCTTATGCCTTTTCCGCTATCAATCGGTCACTAATCCATCAGTATTGCTAAAGCCAAAAAGAAACAGAAGTTGATCCAAAGCAGAGATGACAAGTAAATGGAATATTTGCATGTCTTCTGTGTTTTGTATCCACTCCTGCTTTTGGCTACCTAATCATCAGACAATCCTGATGCAAACAAAGGACCATGTCCTACTGGTCTTACGGCTTCTCCGAAGACACAATTTTTTGTTGTGTTTGTCCTTTTCATTCCTTCTGACAGATTAAATGAAGGGAAAACCCAAACATAGTTTCAGAGTGGTGGAGGGTGTAAACAGCATTAGGAAACCACAGGCTGGTCAAGTGAGAGAGTGGTCAGTTGGTGGCAGCCACAGAGTGGAAAAATTACAGATTGTGGAGGTGGAAGCAGCATGAGTAGGCCACAGAGTGGCACAATGACAGATTGTGGAGGTGACAGCAGCATGAGTAGGCCACAGAGTGGCACAATGACAGATTGTGGAGGTGGCAGCAGCATGAGTAGGCCACAGAGTGGCACAATGACAGATTGTGGAGGTGGCAGCAGCAGTAGTAGGCGACAGAGGGGCACAATTAGTGTGGAGGTGGCGGCAGCAACAACAGCAGCAGCAGCATCTGGCCGGAGAGTGGCTCAATGACGCAATTTTGAGGTGGCGGCAGCTAGGTGACATAATGAGGAGGTGGCAGCAGCATCAAGCCAGAGAGTGACATGGTGACATAACCTGGAGGTGACAGCAACAGCAGCAGCAGGATGAGGAGACCTGAGTGAAGTGGCAGCAGTATCAGAAGGCTACATAATGGCCCAGTGAAGAGTGGGGAGGTGGGCAGCAATACCAGTCCCTGGTAAAAATGGTGGGTGGTAGAAGGAGCAGCTAGCAACAGATGGGTGGCAGCATCAGAATAGTAGCTGAGGCAGGTAGCCAGAAGAATCCAGACTCATTTGTCAAGGTTTAGGTGAGGCTGCATGGCTGATCTAATCTGATACATCAGGTATTGGTGTGTGGAAATCCTGGCTGATCCACACCTGATTCACCTTGACAAAGGTGAGTCTCTCCACATGTCAGGTGGACCTGCGAGTTCTCCTTAGGGTAACTATGGCCCCCGCCGCACGAACACCAGCTCTGATGCCACACTACTGGCCGGGCAGGACAGCTTCTCCAGTGCAAACTCAGCAAGTTGCAGCCACAAATCCAGTTTGGCTGCCCAGTAGTCCAGCGGATCTTCAATGTGGGGTGGCAGGGTAGTGTCCAAGTAGGTCACCACCTGCTGGTTCAGGGTCTGCTCCAGGTGCTGCTGCTGCTGCTCGTGAGTACCTTCCTCACTAGGTGGGTGAAGAAAGCTGCTCATCAACAACTCCAAACTCAGGTTGCTGCTGATAGGGCTCCTACCCCCCTAACATCCCACAACAGCTGTGGAAGTGGTATGTGAGCACTGAGGAACCCTCCGGTCAGACCTCTCAGAGGATGGATGATGGCACAGATAAGCAGCGGCCAACTGACTACATAGAATATCTCTATAGTACTTGAGTTTATCCTTCCTTTAGGCAGGTGAAAAAAGGCACCCATTTTGGACCGGTTGCGAGGGTCCAAGAGAGTGGAGAGCCAGAAGTCATTCCTCTGCCGGATGGTGACTATTCGGCTGTCACTACCCAGGTAAATCAGCATGCAGCGGGCCATCTGTGCAAGTGACTCTGAGGGACTTCCTGCCTCCATCTCCACTCTATACTGCCATGGTGTGTCTGAGTCATCTGCCTCGTCTTCCTCATCTCCCTCTACCTCCTCCAGCTGCTACTGCTCCTCCTCTCCTTTCACCAGTGGTGAACTATCTTTGAAATACAATGTATGTATTTCTCACATAAACACATCTCCATTAGAGACAGGTTATTATTTTGGCATATTGTTGCCTGTGCCAAAGAGTTACTTTTTTCACTTATAAGATGAAACACCTTTGAAATACAGCTTATGTATTTGTCATATACACACATCTCTATTACAGGTAGGTTATTATTTTTGGATATTGTTCTCTGTGCCAAAGAGTTACTTTTTTCACTTATTGTGGTAAATCACCACAATAAGTGAAAAAAGTAACTCTTTGGCACAGAGAGCAATAACCCAAAAGACTGAGCTTTCTGTAATGGAGATATGTGTATGTGAGAAATAGACACACTGTATTTCAAAGATAGTTCACCACAATAAGTGAAAAAAGTAACTCTTTGGCACAGAGAGCACACACACAAACACACACACAACCACACACACACACACAAACACACACACACCACACAACACACACACACACACACAACACACACACACACACACACACACACACACACGTTAAAAGGTATTTCACCCCAGTAACTATAAAATAAGAAGTGTTTGGCAGTGCAATCCAGTGCTGCTGCAGAGAGATCCTTGTACATAAGAGACACAGTGGCAAGGAGCAGAATGTAAAATGGCTTGCCTATTCATAGGTCTCTGACATCACAGAAGCTGGGTGGCTGCTAATTGGCTGCATGTCTGCATGTCATGGCATTGAGGGCATTCCCTTTTTTCTCCCATAGTTCTTTGCCACATGTAATGCCATATGCCCGTGGCCATTTTAGAAAAAAACATGATTCGTTACAATGAATCGCCAAAAAATTCAGCTTAGTTTAGATTTGAATTTTTCCTGAAATTTGAAATGAATTCCACTTCGTCAAATTCGATTCGCTAAACATGTTCAAAAATCTGCTGTATTGCAGGTCAAAAAAAGTGTCCCAAACATTTCTGACCTGCACCAAATGAAGATGAGATGAATGGGTCTTATTTTCTGAGTGAATCTGACACAAAAAAAGGCCTAAAATCCATTTTGAAAACCACGTCAAAATACTCATAGGGCAACGCAGTTTTAGGATTCAGAATCCTAAATTTTGACATTTGTCATGTAGACGTACCATTAGAAGGAGGTAGAAATAAGGAGAGGAACCCTATTCTAGTATGCCTGGTAGTGGATATGGTAAGTTTCAGTGAACTGGTTTTTTAAGCATGTCAATAGTATAAAGTGGTGAGAGTAAATGTGCCATAGTAGGTCGATAGTGATGCTTGGCTGGGTACATACATAGAGACAACAGAAGAGAGATGGGAAGAACATTGGTGACACCGCTGAATACAGAGTCATTGTGTAAACAGACCAGAGAGAATGGCAACGTCAGCCTGGAAGTGCTACTCTATACAGACTTGCTGTAATCTACAGCTATATTGTTGATTTGGTAAATTAATTTTGAATAGAGAGCTTCTCTAAATAAAAATACTTTGGATTCTCTTTCCTTGACTAAAATCCTGTTACCTAATATTAAAACAGTTCTGTTAAAATTATCTAGATATACAATATTTTACTCACAATATAGTAATATTGGGCATGGCCTATGGGTAAAAATATGTGAGCTATTTAATGGAAGGATTTGATGTAATTGTGAGAATTGCCAGGCTTTAAGAGAACTAAAAATAAGGAACAGATATCATCACCAAATGTCAAATAGTATATACAAAAATATGATTTCGGAAAAACCTTTTACAGCATAATAAAATACATATAAAATCATCATTCTGTTCACAGTTTTTATGGCTTTATTAATATTTTCACATTTTGCATATGCGTTATTGAAATTTTATAAAGAACCTTATTAAGAAAACCACCAGAAAAAACGCCAATATGAAAGTATGTTGCCTTTTGATAAAAACACCACTGGCCATGAAAATACAGCTTTAAAAATAATGTGGTGAGAATACCCCTTGGAGTCCGGTCAGTATTTTTTCTGCTTTTTACTCAGAAATCATGCTATAAATCATATAAATATATATGACAGAGCTCTCCCTATATCATATCCTGCTTTCAGGATGCTGACAGGTTCACATTAAAAATCCTTATTTTTTAAAATATTTGCCAGTTTTTCATAAAAGCTGTCAGTCGATGGCATATGTGTGGGGGGGAGACGGAAGCTCATGAACAAACTGGACAAAGAGGAAGTGCTGTCAATCAGTGGTGGGGGAGCCCTCTGTTCATGAATTTGCTGGACTCCAGCACTTATTGAGCTGCAACTGCAAGGCTATGTTCACACGGTGTAATTGCGGGGACGTATTTCACCTGCAATTGCGCTGTGTGCTCGGGAGCAGGGGTGGGGCGGCCCCATAGACATTTATTATGCACGGTGCGTATATGCCATGAATAATTGACATGTCACTCCTCTCCCCGCTCTACGTACTGTCCGAGCAGGAAGAGGAGACGTAATCCACAGTTCTCTATGAGAACTGTGGATTACCATAATTATTGGGACGTATCTCGCCCCATATTTAGCGCAGTACGGCGTGAATTGTGGGGCGAGATACGTCCCAATAATTGCCTGTGAACATAGCCTAAATTTTTAAGCTTAGCTGGAATACAATTTTTTCAAGAAAGAAGATACCCAGCTGCGTCTAGACTTGCTGGCAGATTTTTTTTCAGAACTAGTACATATAAGCAAGATTGTTTTGGATCTTCTCCTGAGCTTTTATTATGGGGATCTTACCTTTCTTGTTGCACCTACTTATTATCGTAAGTATTACACAGTACTTATCCATTTGTCTTTGAGACTGAGAGTATAACACAGAGTGTGTAAGAAAGGAATTTTTAATAGAATTTTGTATTATTTTCTATGCTACAAGCAAATGACTAAAAACATAAAAACTACTGTAATTTTCAGACTATAGGGCTAGGTTCACACGGCTTAATTGCGGGACATAATTACGCCCTGTAATTACGCCGTGTGGCCGGGGGCGTGGCGGGAGCGGGGGAGGGAGCGGGGGGCTGGCACCTCGCCGGCCCGTATACGCCGCTGGTAATTCACATGTCAATTATCTCCCCCCTGGGCGTATTCACCGAGCAGGGAGAGGAGACGTAATCCATAGTTCTCTATGAGAACTGGGGATTACCGTAATGACTGGGACGTTTTCGCCCGTAATTTGCGCACTCTGGCGCGTAATTACGGACTGAAATGTGTCCAGTTTTAAGCCGTGTGAACATGGCCTAAGACGCACTTAGGTTTTAAAGGGGGGGAAATCGAATAAAAAATCTAAGCAAAAAAGTGGGTTGAAGTGTAGTTTTTATTAGTACCATCTTGGGATAGATGCGACTTTTTGATCACTTTTTATTCCGGGTCTTTGGGGAATAGAAATACCAAAAAAACCCACAATTTTGGCATTTGGAACTTTACCTTCTACGGCGTTCAGCATACGGGATACATAATGTTATATTTTAATAGATACCAAATATATGTAACTTTTTTATTTGTAAAACGGCAAAAGGGGGTGATTTAAACTTTTAAGATTTTTTTTTTTTTTTAAACTTTTTTTTTACTTTAATAATTAGTCCCCCAAGGGTATTTGAACACTAGGGGGTGCACTTCCCTGTCCTATATGCAGCAGTACAATTGTACTATTGTATATAGGAATTTCATTCATTACCTATGCTGCGAGAAGTCTGCAGTGGGGTTTAACCCTTTAAGTCCCGCCGCCGGCTTTTTGCAGCATCACTCCTCTCCTAGCACCCTGGAATAGCTCAGTGCAGCCACGCTCAGTATAACCGGCGGCCGCGCTCAGAACATTTGGACTATAAGACGCACCCCGGTTTCCCCCCCAAATTTGGGGTAAATAAGTGCTTCGTATAGTCTGAAAAATATGGTAGGTTAATTCTCAACATTGTAATATCTTTTGTAACATAGGGATTGGGTAGTAGGGTATTAATTAGTATATTTTTGGGTGACACAAATGCTTTTAACTATAGCTACAACCCATGCTGCATACCTAAATAATTGCCACACAGTAGCTAGGAAGTTATATATTAGATTATAAACATACCTGGACATTCTTTCCAGACTCATTATTCTAGCAGCTCACACACTTGCCCAGATATCTTCTACCTCTTTTCATGTCTGAGCTGCAAGTATTACCTTATTCTTCTCATTTGCTTGACTGGATAATTTGACTCCTCCAACATGCATGAGTTAATGCTTCTTCTTTCTTCTTCCTAGATACAGATTTTAACATTTCAGAGAGTCAAGGCAAAACCTAGTCTTTTATCTTGAAAATTACTGCTGCTTCTCTATGCCTCTTTTGTGTAGGGTGATGGCTAAAATATACAGACAAGATTAAATATATGCCAGCTCACGAATCTGCGTATTCTATTTCTGTTGCCTACCATTCCTTTCTGTTCATGACTCATACTGATTTATAATGTAATTTATCTCCAGGGAAGAAACGTGTAATATTTAAAGAGGCTGCATCACTGTCTATTCTGTACCTAGACATTCAAAGTGATATTAAATACTCAATGCCTTATTATTTTACAGGGATAACTACTCCCAATAAGAACATGAAAACTCATCTGGTAGAAGTTGATATCATATCTCCAAAGTGTCTCTCATTTGGAGGGAAAATCTCCCTAAATGTCCCTCTTTATAGCACATTAAATATATTTGTAATATTAGTAACACAGAAAAATTGAGAGAAAAAAAAACAAACAATTCCATCAATTCTAACCTATCACCATACAGTGTTGATCCAGGATAAAAACCACCATGGAGTGGACGCCAATTATCTCATACAAGAGGAAAAATTCCTTCCTGAGTCTAAGGGCCAAATGTACGAAAACGTTATAGGTCAAAAACTCACTTTGTTTCCCATAGCAATCAATCAGAGCGCCCCTCTCATTTTTTCCAGAGCACTCTATGAAATCAAAGGGGCAATCTGATTGGTTGCTATGGGCAACAAAGTGAGTTTTAGACTTAGACAGTTTTCATACATATAGCCCTTTAAATCTGGCAATCAGAATAATAACTGGATGAACATTCTATCTAGAGATGGGCGAATTGATTCTAACGAAGTGGAATTCATTTAGAATTCAGGAAAACTTCGGTTTTTGAACGAAGTCGAAGTTTTTGGGGGACTTCGGGTTAAATGAAGTGTGCTTTTGATTGATAAAATGGCTGCAAGCACATAGCGTTACATGGGACAAAGCACTCTGGGAGGAAGAAGGGCATAGCCTGCATGACATGTGCAGAGATGAAGCCAATCAGAGACCGGTGGGATTCTGTGACGTCACCGCACTATATAAGTCCGGGGGCGATGCTGGGAGCTCATACCGCTCTCACTGTAACTGATCAGGGGAAGGGGCTGCCGCGGCTGATTTGTTTTCTGAAGAACTAATTTTTATACAGCGATTTTTGTGGGGTGTTCTCAGCTTGTCTCAGAGACTGCTTCTCTTAATGTTCTATTTTTTTTATTTTTTTGGGGTATTGGATCTGAAGTCCAGTGTGCGTCCACTGCTGCTACATATACAATTTAATGCTATCGGCCAGCACTTAATATCCAAGGGATCTAAGCCGTCTGTTGTAATTCAAATTTAAGAAACAGCGTTTTTCAATACAAATACCACTTAATTTTTGGGGTGCTCAATTCTTTTGCGCAATTTACATCCAGGGGTTAATTAAACGTTGTTTTTCTGCTGGGGGTGACTCAAGAAACCGTCTTTTTCACCGCCAAAAAATTAAATTTTCCTGTAGCCTAATTCACAAGCAAAGGTTAATTACAATTTTTTCTTTGTTGTGTAGCGTAGAAAACACGCCATTGTAACACGCTACAAAGCTGTAGCTTTGGTTGCTCAATTTTTTTGGCGCAATTTCCCTCCAGGGTTAATTAAGCGTTGTTTTTTGCTGTGGTGACAAAAATAAACCTCTTTTTTCACTGCCAAAAATTTAAATTTTCCTGTACCATAATTTACAAGCGAAGGTTAATTAAAATTTTTTCTCTTGTTGTGTAGCGTAGAAAACACGCAATTGTAACACGCTACAAAGCTAGTAGTTTGTGGCTGCTCAATTCTTTTGCGCAATTTACCCTCCTGGGGTTAATTAAGCGTTGTTCTGCTGCTGTGGTGACTCAAGAAACCGTATTTTTCACCGCCAAAAATACAATTTCCTGTAGCCTAATTCACAAGCGGGAAAGGGTTTAAATTTCAATTTTTTCTTCTTGTTGTGTAGCGTAGAAAACACGCAATTGTAACACCTAAAAGCTAGTAGTTTGTGGCTGCTCAATTTTTTTGCGCAATTTACATCCAGGGGTTAATTAAGCTTGTTCTGCTGCTGTGGGGACTCCCCAAAAAACCATCTTTTCCCACCGCCAAAAATATACAATTTTCCTTTACCATAATTCACAAGCAAGGTTAATTACAAAATTTTCCCCTTGTTGTGTAGCGTAGAAAACACCAATTGTAACACGCTACAAAACTAGTAGTTTTGGCTGCTCAATTCTTTTGTGCAATTTACATCCAGGGTTAATTAAGCATTTTTCTGCTGTGGTGACAAAAATAAAAACCGGCTTTTTCACCGCCAAAAAATACAATTTTCCTGTAGCATAATTTTACAACAAAAGGTAATTTACAATTTTTTCTCCTGTTGTGTAGCGTAGAAAACACTCAATTGTAACACCCTACAAAGTTATTAGTTTGCGCTTTCTCAATTTTTTTGCGCAATTTACATCCAGGGTTAATTAAGCGTTGTTTTTCTGTTGTGGTGACAAAATAAATCGTCCTTTTTCACCCGCCAAAAAATTACAATTTTCCTGTACCAAATTCCCCAAGCAAAGTTAATTACAATTTTTTTCTCTTGTTTGTGTAGCGTAGAAAACACGCAAATGTAACACGCTACAAAACTAGTAGTTTGTGCTGCCCCAATTCTTTGCACAATTTTTGATCCAGGGTTTTTTTAAATTTAAGGGCGTTGTTTTTGTGCTTGGGGGGACCCCAAAGGGAAACCGTCTTTTTAAACCCCCAAAAAAATTTACAATTTTCCTTTAGCCTAATTCCCCAAGCAAAATTTAAATTTTAAAAATTTTTTTTCTCTATTTGGGGGTAGCGTGGGAAAAACACGAAATTTGGGAAAACACGCTAAAAAAGCTAGTATTTTGTGGCTGCTAAATTTTTTTTTGGGCAAAAATTTACACCCGGGGGTTTAATTTAAAGGCGTTGTTCTGCTGCTGTGGGGGAATCCGAAAAAACCGGGTTTTTTCCCCTCCGCCAAAAATTACAATTTTCCTGTACCAAAAATTCAAAAGAAAAGGTTAATTAAAATTTTTTTCTCTTGTTGGGTTTTGGGCGGGGGAAAACACGAAATTGTAACATGGTAAAAAAGCTAGTATTTTGGGGCTGCTCAATTTTTTGCGCAATTTAAATCCGGGGTTAATTAAGCGGGGGTTTTTTCTGCTGTGGTGAAAAAAAAATAAACCGTCTTTTTCACCCCCAAAAAAATTAAAATTTTTCCCCTGTACCATAAATTCAAAAAGCAAAAGGTTTTTAAACAATTTTTTTTCTTTTTGTTTTTGTAGGTAAAAAACCCCACCGAAATTTGAAACCCACCCCAAAAAATTTTCTTTTTAGGTTGTGACTGCCCCAATTCTTTTGGGGAAATTTTACATCCGGGGGTTAAATTTTAAAGCGTTTTTCTCCCTGCTGTGGTGACCCCCAAAAAACCCCGTTTTTTTCCTCCCCCAAAAAATTTAACTTTTTTTCTTGAAACCCCCAATTCACAAAAAAGGGTTTAAATTTTACAATTTTTTTTTTTTTTCGGGGGGGGTGAAAGCGTAGAAACACGCAATTGAAAACATGCTAAAAAGTAATATTTTGGGGTCTCAATTTTTTTTCGCTTTTTTAAAAATCCAGAAATTTTAATTTTAAAGCGTTGTTCTCCCAGTTGACTCATTTAAAAAAAAAATTTTTTTTTTCCCACCGCCCCAGAAAAAATTTTCGTAGCATAATTCTATCCGAAGGAAAATTTAAACCCCCTGTTTGGTTTTTTATATTCAGTAAAATACAGATTTTTTAAACGGCCCCATAAAAGGGGAAATTTTTTTCCTGCCCATTGTGGGGCCCCCAATTTATACCCAAAGGGGTTTTTTCCCCAAAAAGCTTCTTGGGGGGTTAATTTGGAGTCAAATACAGGGTGTGTATTTATCAATACAGATATCTTCATCAAACGTGTCTGTACATTTTAGAAACAAAACAGTTATGTCAGACAGAGAGGTGGAGGCCTCTTCACCTGCAAGTGGCAGAGGCACAAATATTCCTGATGCAGGCCCAGGTGTAAGCCACAGCAAGGGGACGTCGCAGCAGGGGTCACTCGGTGACGGCTCATCTGCCGACGTCATAGACGCGGGCCGTGTGTTGTTTTGCAACCCAATGGTTCTTGATTGTTGACTAGGTCATCCACTTCCTCCCAGATGACATCTGACAACCCCAGCCAAGAGTCGGTGAGGAACGTCAGACATCAAAACCCTTAGTGGCATGGCCCAGGAGTGGGTCAGCGGCCCTCACCTGCCTCAACCCGCCTCTGTCCAATCGGTTCCCTCAAGCCAGAGAATCGACTATGTGGTCTGGGCTCAGCGCCACTAATAGCGAGGATGAACAATTTGAGGAGGGCAGTCAGCAGTACTTGGCAGCAAGAAATGGGCCAATATCCCCTGCTTCTTGACAGTAGGCGGCAAAGTATAGATGTTGTGAGCAGTGGCATGGAGGTATGTTGTGAGGGTGTCAGCCATCTGTCAGACCAAAGACGGTGGATGAGGGACAGCAGTGACGATGAAAACACAAATAGGATGATGATGTGTAGCGACCGCACTTGGGAAGCCCGGGTGAGGCAAGGGCCTTATCATCGTCTGGAGAGAGGGCGTCAGCTTGCGCGTCAGGCAGCGGAGCAGCCAGCAAGTGGGTCGTTGTGTGGCGTGTGTCAGCAGGATGCAGTAGTGTTGAGTTGGGAGACAATAGCGGACGACCACGGGGGTTAGAAAAACCTCGCTTCGAGGGCCAAGAAAGTAGCGACACAGGGGCCTAAGCGAGCAGCGGCGGCAGTAGGTCACTCAGTGTGGAGGTTGGCGGTAAAATCCGTTTACTCAGGGGTGTGGCAGTTATTGGCTAAGACACGGTGGAGCCAGGGTATATGTAGAATCTGTAAAGCAGAAAGTGAAGCGGTGGCCAGGGAGCATAACGTTGGTCACCACGGCCCTGCGTTCAACACATGCAGCGTTCACATCCGGTGGCTGGGAGAAATACGTGGCTCAGATGTGGTGGTACCCTCCTGCCGCGCGCAGCAACAAGCAGACAGTAGCAGCGCCCAGTGGCACGCATGCCAATGCAGCCAGTCAAAGGCACTCCCATCACCTCTGCAGAAGGGAGCTGTTTCTCTTGACTCATCATTCTTCCCGGTCCAGATGCTCCTGTCCTCGCTACTCATGGCGCCAGCAGTCGTTCAGCAGAAGAGGCGTTTGCTCAAAGAGGGACAACTGTTATGCGTTCCATCCATCTCCTAAGGTGCATGAAAGCTGACCGTTACTCCATGTCACAAGTTGTTGGTGCTGCACAGTTCCCTCCTCTTTCCAATTGGTGGCACGTCTGCAACCGTTAAGAGAACTAATGGCTTTGTGCCGAAGCCGAGATGGAGAGTTCAAGCCGTAATTTATTTTCCAATATGGCGTACCAGCACTTCATAAATATGTAGAAACAGAAGGTGGGCCAGTCCATGAGCTTGATCCGGTTTGTTCCAAGGTGCCGGCAGGCAGACTCCTCTGGAGCTGTAACTACGGTCAGGGCCAGTTCCCATGTCCTTTACGGCCCAATGGGGTGAAGGGCTTCCGGCCAGGCCACACATCAACTTGGACAGGTGACGCCGCTTTCTCTACGACGTTGTCAAACTGCTGCTCCTACGCCAATGTACGCTCCTACCTCCTCACCATCCACCACCCATCTCTAGACTCTCACATGTACTGCTCTCTCATACCTCTTGTGTAGGGCACTGCGGTGTCAGGCTGTTCTATCACCTGGCTGGCCTCGGCGAACGAAGTCACACAGGGGAGGAACTGCTCCGCGTCTTGCAGCAAGATAATCGATGTTGTGGCTTTCTCCGCTACAACTTTCAACGCCCCTGCCCTCGATCCCACCATGCACTGCCCCCCCAGCCTCCGAGGTCCCCCCCTTTGCGATTGGAACAATGGTGACTGGATACATATGGGAGGGAACATCGGTGGTGTCCGCGGTGGCACCGAGAGGGTGGTCTCATGCGCCCGGCATGGCGCACGTGTTTCAATCTGGTTGTGAAAGGTTCCAGAAGTCATTCCACCGATCTTCAGAAGATTCTGAAAATGGCCAGGAACTGGCATGCACTATCATCACTCCATTCACTACATAAGCACCAGGAACACCCTCCTCAAGTTGCAGCGGCAGAATGGCTCCCCCAACAATGTATGATTGCGGTGTTTCCACCCGTTGGAATTCCAGCCTGCACCTGTTGGGACCGGACTGCTTTGAAACAGAGAAGAGGCCATTAACAGATTTTCTGATAGATCCAGGCAGACAGGTGTACTCCCTGTGTAACTTTGGATGTCTAGACAGTGGCAGCTCATGCGTCGACCACCTGCCGTTTGTTGAGGCCATTCGAGGAGGCCTCGTTATTATTTGTCAGTGCCAGGATACGGGATGAATACGTCATTCCACTGCTTCATGTCCTGAGATAACAGATCGCTGAAATAATCTTTCTGGGCAGAGGGACTGAGAAGTGGGCGTGACATACATTCGCTGGGGCCACATGAGTCCGGTGGGGATCTGAAATGGAGGAGGAGGTGGAGGACGAGGAGGGACAATGGAGCAGAAGCATTGTCTGGTGAAATGAGTGGATTTTCTACCCAGGTGGGACAAGGAGAGGGGAGCAGTGGTGCAGCTGGAGGAGGGTAGATGGAGATTGAGGAAGACGAGGCAGATGACCGCAAGCACCGTAGCAGTTACAGTGGAGATGGAGGCAGGGAGACCCTCGGAGTCACTTGTGCAGATGGCCCGCAGCATGCTGATTTACCTGGCTCAGGTGACTGCGATTAGTCTGCAATACGGCAGAGGGGATGACTTCTGGCTCTCCCACCCTATGACCCTCGCTACTGGTCAAAATGGGAAGGCCTTTTTCCCTGCTATTGAGTGGCGGAGGACAAACTCAAATACTATGGGAAATCTCGTAGTCAATTTGCCGCGCCTATGTGCGGACATCGTCCTCCTCTGACAGGTCTGACCGGGGGGTTGCTTCAGCGCTCCACGTTACTTCTGCCACGGCTGAGGGGGGGATGGTGTGGGGGTCGGTGCGAGTACCTGCTCCTCTTCTGCAGTACCTTCGATCTGGAGGCTTGTTGAGCAGCTTCCTTCACACGCCTTGTAAGGAGGGCAGTCGGCTGCAGCAGACTGCTGGGACCTGGAGCAGATACCCTTGAACCAATGGTGGTGGCCGCTACTGGGTACAGCTCGTGCCACCCAGTTTGAAAGTTCCTGGTCTACTGGGAAATAGCCATACTGGGATGTGCGGCCGCAAAGTGCACGAGTTGGCAGTGTGGTCGTTGAGGGCCGGACCACGACATGGTGGGGGGCATTGGGCGCGCTGGGCGGGCGCGCGGGCCAGCGGGTAACTTGGTTGTTAAGGCGGGGCTCGGTTTTGTGGTTTTGTTGACCTTTGTCAAGATGAATTCAGGCGTGGATCGGCCGGGATTTCACACACCAATGACTTAGGCGTCAGACTACATCAGCCATGTGCCTCATCAAAACTGTGAGAAATGAGTCTGGGTTCAACTACCAGCTCAGCTCTATTTCTGATGCCGCCACCCGCCTGATGCCACACATCTGCTGACAGTTTCGCCATCTGCCATACCAACAATCTATTACCAGGGACGGATATTGCCACCCCCTCTCACTCTGTCATTGTGCCACTGTTGACCTCATGCTGCTTGCTGTGGTGCTGCCGTGACTAGACACTGTGTCATTGTGTCCCACTCTGTGGCCTATCCTGTTTTTGCCACCTCCAGAATGTCATTGTGCCACTGACTGACTCTTGCTGTGTGTGGCTGCTGCCGTGACCTTCACATTGTCATTGTGCCACTCTGTGGCCCATTCCTGTTTTTGCCCCCTCCGAATACTTGTGCCACTGTCTGACTCATGCGCTGCTGTGGCTGCTGCCCGGGCCTCCACCTGTGTATTGTCCCACTCTGTGGCCCACTCCTTTTTTTGCCACCTCCGAATTCATTGTGCCAGTCTGACTCTGCTGGCTGCCGTGACCCGTACACTGTGTCATTGTGAAACTGTCTGACCTTAGCTGGCTGTGGTGCGCCCTGACCCACAAAACCCGGTCATTGTGCACTTCTGACCTCTGCTGCTGCTGTGGTGCTGCCGTGCTACACGGGGTCATTCTGCCACTGTCTGACTATGCTGCGCCACTGCCCGTGACTTCACCGTGGCCTATTCCCGTTTTTGCCACCTCCAGAATACATTGTGCCACTGCTGACCCCATGTGTGCTGTGGTGCTGTCGTGACCTCCACATGTGTCATTGTCCCCCTTGTGGCACTTCTGTTTTTCCCCTCCAGAAGCATTGTGCCCCTGTCTGACCCCATGTGTCGCCGGACCTGCACCTGTTCATTGTGCCCTGTTGACCCCTGTGCTGTGTGGCTGCTGCCGTGACCTCACACTGTGCATTGTGCCAGTTGACCTCACCCCCGGGGATTTCCCCCATCCTGTCATTGTGCCACTGGGCTGACCTATGCTGTGCTATGGCTTTTTCTGTGCTTAACACGGTCATTGTCCCACTCTATGGTACTCCGTTTTTTCCCCTCAGAATGTCATTTGGCCCCCGTCTGACCCCATGCTGCTGCTGTGGCTGCTGCCGTGAAACCCCCACCTGTTCATTGTCCCACTTGTGGCCTCTCCCGTTATTGCCCCCCAGAATTCATTGTGCCCTTCTGACTCAGCTACCCGCTGTGGCCTGCCATGACCCCAAAAACTCTGTCATTGTGCACTTGGGGCCTATTTGTTTTTTTTACCTCAAAGTATTGTCCCTGTCCCCGACCCCATGTGTGCTGTGGCTGCTGCCCGGAAATACCATTGTCATTGTGCCCTGTTGACCTATGTGCTGCTGTGGCTGCTGCCGTGACCTACACACTAAGCCATTGTGCCACATTGACCCATGCGCTGCTATGGTGTGCCGTGACTACACACTGTGTTTGTCCACCTGTGGGACTTGTTTTTGCCCCTCCCGAATGTATTTTGACTGTTGACCTCATTGCTGCTGGGCTGCTGCCGTGACTACCCATCTGTCATTTTGCCCCTCTGGGCCATTCCCGTTTTTCCCCACCCCCGTGTCATTGTGCCATTTGACTCAGCTGCTGTGGTGCCTGCCGTGACCCCCACAATGTGTCATTGTCCCACTCTGTGGCCCCACTTGTTTTTCCCCTCCAGAAAGTCATTTTGCACGTCTGACCTCATGCTGCGTGCCTGACCTCCCCACTGTGTCATTGTGCCCTTGTGGGTACTCTGTTTTTTTCCATCCAAATGTATTGTGCCACGCGACCTCA
>JAODAL010039629.1:0-37808 GCA_025379985.1 Phyllomedusa bahiana
TAAAAATATAAAATTTTGAAAGGGAAAAGGAAGAGTTTTGGAAAAGTCTCTTTTAAAAAGGCAAATCAAACTATTCTAAAATCCCCAAAATCAAAAAAAAATTGTGTATTCAAATTTAATACAAGTAGCCAAGAAAAAAGCTTGACTGCCCAAAAAAGGGAAAAAAAAAAACCCTGCTGAAATGATACGGGATAATATAAGGTTTTTTTTGGACTATAAATTTTCACCTGTGGTGATATTAAATTGTGTTTAAAATTTAAAAAAAGTAGCTCTATAAAACAAAGCTTGACTGACCAAAAGTGAAAAAAACACCGTTGAAATGTATAGGATTTTAAAAAGGTTTTTTTGGGGCCCCTATCAGACACCGGGTGACTAAAAAGTTGCGGGGTTAAATTTAAAAATGCTCTATCAAAAAGCTGCCTGGCCAAAGTAAAAAAAAACACATATCTGAAATTATTTGATAAAAAAATTATTTTTTGGCCCTAAAACCCCTTGGGCTACAAATTTGCTGGTTTCAAATTTAACTGCAAAGTAGATCATCAACAAATTGACTGACCAAAAGTAAAAAAAACACTTATCTGAAAGTATTGGATAATAAAAGGTTTTTTTGGCACCTTTCAATTCCCCTGTAGTCTACAAAATTGCTGTTTTCATTTTTAAAGTGAAAGGTTTTCCTAAATTTGCAAAGCTGTAGTGCCCCAAAAAGGGAAAAAACACGATCTAAATGTATTGGGGGATAATAAAAGGTATTTTTGCACCTTTAAATTTCACCTGGGGACTACAAAATTGCTGTATTCACATTTAAGTGCAAGGTGCCTCAATGAAACAAACTTAGTGCGCCAAAGTGAAAAAACACGTTTTGAAATGTATTAATAATAAAAGGTATTTTGGCACCTTTCAATTCACCTGTGGTACTAAAAAAATTGCTGTATTCCATTTAATCAAGTGCCTCAATGAACAAAGTTAGTGCGCCAAAGTGAAAAAAACACGTATCAAAAAATGTATTGGAAATGAAAGGTTTTTTGGCACCTATAAACCCTGTGCTGACAAAAAAAATTGTGGATTCAAATTTTAACTGCAAGGTGGGAAATAAACAAAGCTGGAAGGGGGCAAAATTGAAAAAAACACACCTATCTGAAATTATACTGTTTAATAAAAGGGATTTTTTGCAAAAAAAAAAACCCTGCAGTTACTAGAAAAGATTGTATCCAAATAAAGTTCAGGTTCCCCAATACCAGGAAATATTCAATAGAAAAACGGTTAAAAATAAAAGCTATTTGCGTGCAATGTTACCTAATTCTTGGGTGAACAAAATTTCCAATCTTTAAAGACTTGTCTGTGTTTGCCCGGGGGACCCCCCCCCCCCCGCTCCCCCCGTGACTTTACAGGGGAGATGCCCTTTAAAATTCTCTACCTAACACATAAAATCTTCAAATCTCTGATCTAACAAGTTGTAAGGACAAGCTAACAGAAAAGACTTTCCTGTGAAGAAAAGAATAATTTCGCCGAAGTTTGGACACAGGCAGAGAGCACGTCCTCCGCAGGAGCGCTGGAGACACTGTTCATGAAAGGAAGGGCTGTTTAGTAAAACGGGGGTCATGTGATTTTTTTCCACCAAATCGCAACCTAAACATCCCAGCATGACGTCCACAAAATCCCCACCCTTTGCTCTATTCTGAAAGCTGATTTGCTTCCCGCCAAAATGACAGGAACGCCCAAAATGGCGTGATATTAATAGTTTGCACAGATTTTAACCTAAAAACCTATCTAAAAAATCCGAACAACGAAATACCGTGCCATTTCAACTTTGTCGATAATAATCGCTCAACCTACTTTTGAATATAGAGACCCAGAATGGCAAATCCACTTGGGTCACCATCATATGACTCTTTTTGTTCTCTTTTTCCCTTTTCTTCTCCATTAAACTCTTAACATGACAAGTTCTCCCAACCATACAAATATCTTTAATCCACTTCCCCACATTTTCCCCAAATCTACCCCTGCATAGAGGTTATAAGGGTTTTCGGACTGGGGTTCTGGACCCCCCAGAGGGTTGATCTTGGGGCCCACTTTGGGCCTCGCTGTCTCCACCATCTGTACGATGCCCCTTTCCCAGTCTTTGCTTCAATTTATGCAGCCTTGGGATATCATAACTTTAATCTTAACCCAAATAACTTCACAAAACCAAATCCCAGGGCCAATATTACAATTAATTCTAGTTAGACCAAATACCACATCACGACCACATAGTGACTGAATTCTACCCCCACACCATGACCACATATCACCACCATATAGTGACTGAAGTATACCCCCACACCATAACCACATAGTGACTGAATTATACCCCCACACCATGATCAACTATCATCACCACATAGTGACTGAATAATTCCACCACATCAGTACTGAGTACTTTGTACATTTAGTGACTCACAGGTGACGTTTCTCTTATGAGTCGGTCATGTTCCTTTTTCTTCTCCTTCTGGTCCACACCTTCATGCTGACTTCTCCCGGCCAACACTCGTCCCTGCAGATTTGGGCACAAATATCTTAGAATCTTCACTTTTCTTAGCAACTCTTTCTTTTTCCAATTTGTACAAACTTCTCATGAGTGGGAGTATAAGCTATAACTTAGAGGCCCAGTCTCCGAGGAGGAACGGAGGACTAACCCCCTGATTATTCTGCTAAGGCTCTGGTCTGTATCCCTCAGAATCATATTGTGTGGTCCGAACTCCTTCCCTTGTACCCAGAAGATCAGCCGCAGGCATGAGGGCATGGTCTCTAGGTGGTTCAGGACTGCTTTTTGCAGCCTTTCTGTTTTTCCTACAGATTTCCCAGTTGGACTTTGATGGATTTATTGAACCAGTGTTTGATCCATTTCTTTAATACAATGGTAGTGGAAGTAGGTGGAGTTTATTTAAATAAAGTGGGTTTTGTGCTGTGTCCATTTGTTGTTTTACCATTTATTTTCAGTGTTAGTAATAAAGGTGTTTGACAGATGTCTCTCTATTACTAGCGCTGGGGCTTGGCGTCAGCCTTGGGGTGTCAAAAAAACACTGCTGGCTGACACTAAGCCTCAGTGCTAGTAATAGAGAGAACGATGATCCTTGATAATTTCAAATGATGAAACAATATCATAAAGAGATCCAAAACCTATAAACAAAGTATCAATAAAGAAATTATCTCTTCACCAACCCTTAGCTGGCCCTAAGGAGGGTATTTATGGGGTCATCGCCCTGATGAGGGCAGCCCCAATATTATCTGACCCTACAAATTACCCTACTTATCCCTAAGTCGTGCCACTACATTAATAAATATCCTAAAATAGGTAAGGGTAGAAAAGATATCCTAATTAATTAGTTAGGATATCTTTTCTACCCTTATCTATTTTAGGATATTTATTAATATATGCAGGGCCCCAAATAAGGAAATTGTTGAAAGCTCTGAATTTCGAAGCTAAGCTAAAGAATCTTGAGTTAGCAGCCTGCTCCTGTTTTCAAAGCAATTGTTCATGACTTTTTGGGTAACAGAAGAGATGATGACTGTTTCCATAGTTACTAATCTACTGGAGAACTACAAGAACATGGGTTACAGAATTTCTTTGAAAATTCACTTTTACATTCTGGTGTTGACTTTTTTTCTGAGAACTTGGGTGCTGTGAGTGATGAACAAGGTGAACGCTTTCACCAAAACATCCTTGTCATAGAGAAGCATTACTAGGGATGCTGGGACTCTGCAATGATGGGTGAATACTGTTGGTTTCTGTTGAGAGAGACTGATGAGACACCTTACAAAAGAAAAGTATCCTCATCATATTTTGCCAAAGGAAATTTACTGTACACTTTGTAAATACTTGTATTAATATGGTTGAGGTTCTCTTTGGTTTGTTGAAAAAAGTTCAAATTTATTGACTAGTATAATCATGGGCGTAACTAGAGAAGCATGGACCCCTTAGCAAACGTTTGGATGACCACCCTCCCCTTCGCCTCCCCAAACACAAACATTTACTGGGACCTCGTAAGTCATGACGTTACTAGATAATACAAGGAGTGAATATCACCATAGATATCCCCATCATACTGCTCCCAAACAAATCCCACTATACCCAGACCAACATGACCAATAGTGCTACTCCATAGGAACCTGATTATACTGCCAGAACATGACCACAAATTATCACCACATAGTGACTGATTAATACTCCTATACTATTACTGAATAAAGATCAGTATACAAAGACCAATATTACCGCCATACAGTGGGATATACAAGTGTACACAGGTGCCCTACAGACTGTATATTACCTCCATACAGTGACCATATAGGTGATAGAGCGGGTACAGGCCATAGCTTAGAGGCACAGTATCCTAGAGGGGAGAGAAGGAACAGATAATTCACCCCCTGGATATTGTTTTTCAGCTATCGTCTGTACCCCTCAGAATCATGTAATCAGGTAGACCCCCATTAGATTTGTTGGGCCCTAGGTAGGTATGTAGGTAGCACATAGGCCCCAGGTAGATAGATTGGTCCTAGATAGGTAGACAGTAGTTAGGCAGGCCTCAGTTAGGTAGGTAGGTAGTCTGTAGGATGCCCCCAGGTAATTGGCCCTTTTGGTAGGCCCCTAGGAGCCACGTTAGGTAGGGGACCCCCAAGTAGGTAGGTTCTGTAGGCAGCCCCAGGGAGCTAAGTAGGCGGTTTTGGCTGTAATTGGGCCCATGTAGTAGGTAATAGGCAAAAATTGGTCCCACATAGGTAGGTAGGTAAATAGGCTATAAGGGGCCCCAAATAACGGCAGCTTTAGTAGGTAAAGGGGGCCCATATAGGTAGGCAGGCAGGGTTTAGGTAGGGTATAGGGGTCCATATAGGTAGGCAGGCAGGCTTAGGTAACTATAAGGGCCTATACAGGTAGGCAGGCAGGGTTTAGGTAGGGCATAGGGGCCCATAGGTAGTCAGACAGGGTTTAGGTAGCCATAGGGGGCCATATAGGTAGACAGGCAGAGTTTAGTTAGCTATAGGGACCCCAAATAGGTAGGTGGGGTTGAGGTAGCTATAGGGGCCCCATACATGTAGGCAGGGTTTAGACAGTCTTCATTATGTTAAAAAAAAAAAACGCTTTTCTTACCTCTCTCCACACCCCAGAAGCAATACGCCCCACTACCAGTCCTGTTTCGGGGGGACGGGGGGGCCTGATGGAAACAAACCCCCCACCTCACACTGTGGGGTTTCCTGGTAGGCTTTAGGCCTTAGGCCTATCAAGCAGATTAGCAGAGCGGAGCACTGGTGGCAGTCCTGCCTTTGAACACTAGGGACAGAGGGCCCGGGCATTCAGAAGCAGGATGCTCTGAGCCCCGCAGCTTTTTCCCCGCCGCATGAACGGTTAAATTTCAGCAGGCGGGGAGCGGTATACAGAGGCACTAGGGGTAGCAGAGGCATAGCAATTTTTTTGGAAAGAACCCTATCAAGAGGGGATGTTTCATTTCACTTTTTTTGGAAAAATCTTTTTTCGGGATTGCTCCTCAATTCGAACCAGTGAACTTTCGCTTGGGAATCAACCTAATAGCATACTGAGCTATTAGGAAATGTGAGACCAGATTGTAATTTGTAGTACACAAGAATAAAAAGACTGTTTCACCACTGGGAGCAAAACAGTAACAATGTAGTTACAAGAATCTGCATAACTAAGTGTATGCTAAATAGTTGCAAATTTATGTATGAGATAGCCAAGATGATTGGTAAAAAATGATGGTAGTCTCATGTTCAATGTTCAAAACATTGTTACCCCTTTGCTTGGCACTGTAGGCACTTGTCCAGCTCCATATAGGTATATAGACCCCTGTGAATAGGTAGGTATATAGCCTTCAGTAAGTATATAGCTCCCTGTCGGTAGGATGGTAGGTATCCAGCCCCCTGTAGGTATATATACAGCCCCATGCAGGTATGTAGCCCCCTGTAGAAAGTGAAGTGTAAAGCCTCCTATAGGTATATATACAGCACCCTGTAGGTAAGTAGGTATACAGCCCAATATAGGTAGATATATGAGCCCTTCTAATGGTTTAAAGAAATTGATGCTCACCTCTCCCCATTCCCCTGCCCAGCAGCTAGTTCCAGGAGTGAGCAGCTAGATGTCATCATGCCACCTATGCCAGGACGTTGCTCCCGGCAACTCCTAGGCCAAAGGTCTAAGTTTTAGGCTTTCAGCCTTGGGGATACAATGGTGCAGGAGGCGAATTTACCTCGCTGTATCAACCCTCCTGCACTGTTCACTCCTGTGAGTCAGTCGACAGGCAGGGAGCCAATAGCTATAGGCTCCCTGTTCCGCTATAGTTTTCAACTGTATGCATGTCCTGCATACAAGCGGCCGGTCTCAGGCTGCACACCGACATGCTGACCAGACCTGCCACAGGGGACAAATGTCGCCTGAGGTGGACCGCTGCCCCACCCACCACACTCCTTTGCTACGCCAGTGACTGGAACGTTAAAATTTTATTACCATACTGTCAACATCCAGTTCTGATGTTATGGGCCAGATAAAAGACATCAGCTTTACAGCAACCCTCAGATTTTAGCGATTACATAAGAAAACTAAAAAAAAAAAGGAAGGTTCATCCATTCATGAATGTCAAGAAAAATCATTTAGGCCAGTTAGCATGCTGCGACTACCACATGCAAAAGAGACTACAGCCACAGGCAGATGCCAATGGACAGACAATATTACTAGTAAGATCACAATATTACCAGCAAAATTATGCGGTCAAAGCCTACCACATACGGGCGTCATTTTGTGCAGCATATGAACTGGCTAACCCTTCCATTTCTTCTGATGATCCAAAAAAGCCAGACACAAAAGGGTCAGGGGAATTTCCTGACATCCCTATGTTAGAAAAGCTGACTGAATGCTGTGGGGGACAGATGCGGCGTCATCCAGCCTTCCTGGATGCTGGAGAAAAACTGAGTGACGCCATATCCCCACATCAGTCATTCAGGTTTCCTTCGTTACTGACCATATGCAGTGATAGAGTAAAAATACCCAACATCGCTGCATACAAGAAACTATGAGTGTTGTGTGGTTGGGAGCAGCTGGCGGTTTGTACATGACCAATGACCATGAACAATTTTTTGGCATACATTTTGCCATTATTTGGTGGTATTACATGACCAATGAGTAACACAGAAAAGACGTGCAGAAAGGATGTTCCTGCCTCCACAGGTAGAATATATAATGCAGCACAGCCCTTCTATATGTTATCAAGTTTCAGGGTAGTGTCTCATGATGCATTAACCTGGCACCATCTGGTTTATCAGCAGGTGTAGAAGGCTTCCAAACTGTTTCGCGAGGGACCCTGTTTTTCCAGTAGTCTCTGTGAGGAAAGTTGGTAAATATTTGATCATTCAGTTTTTGTAAAGCTGGATGAAAAAAAATACAATTCTGGCATAGTGTGCACCATATGGATTAAATAAAGTGATAATTTTATAGACTGGATTGTCACAGTCATAGTGAACCCCATTAGGTGTAGCTTTTTAAAATAAATAAATGTGTTTCTACTGGGGAAACAGACGTTTTGTGTTTTTTATATGTTCATTTTTTAAATGTTTTTACTTTTTTTTGTCCCACTTTGGGACTAGACTCTGTGATCACTTTTATAATATCCAGCAATACATTGGAATTATAAAAGTAATGGTTAGAGGGAGACGTCTCCCTGTTATCCACCTAAGCGCAGCATCTGCTATTGACCATGGTATCAGGATTGGAACTAGCGCTGATCACGACTGCTGCAGCGGGAGCCCAGCTATAAGTTACAGCCAGGAGGACTTCTCCTCTTCCAAAGTCTTCTGGCTTTTCCGAGAAAGTTGGCAAGTATGATATATAGGCCTATTGTTAAAAGGTAACATCAGTTTTACATCATGAAAAAAATCCTGTAACCAAAAAAAAAAGTTAATTATCGTAAGAATGAGGTTCTACAGATCAGAGACGAGTGTCACGTGCAGCGCCGCAGCCCCCAGTCCGGGCTGCGGGCGCGCTCGTCCTTATGTGTCCTCTTCTGTGCCCTCGGGAGCACTCTCTTACCTCGCCGCGCTCCTGCTTCCCCGCTTCTGTCTGGCCGGCCGGTGCGCGTGGCCCCGCTCCTTAGGGCGTGCGCTCGCCGGCTTTCTCAGATTTGAAGAGCCAGCGCGCCAGCAATTGGTTTTGCTGGCCGCTGACCCTATATAAGGGCTCCAACTCCATTAGTATCCTGCCGAATCCATAGCACCCTTGACCTATGAGAGGAAGCCTTAACTAGTTCCGGTTAGTCGTTCCTGTGTACCAGACCTGCCTGCTTACGTCCTTCGACTCCGAACCTTCGCTGCCTGCCCCAACCTTCTGGCCTGACCCTGACTCCGACTTCGTCTAAAGTTCCTGTACTGCGTTGCACCTCGGCCGCCTCCGCAAGCAAGCCACATCAGGGGTAGCGACCTGGTAGAATTCCGCCTCGGCAAGTCCAACCCGCCATGTGGCGGGTTCTGGTGAAAACCGGGACCCACTTAAACTCCACTCCCTGGTGTGGTCTGTACCACCGCTTGCGGCGCTCCAGTGGATCCACTACCCCAGCTTGTTACAACGAGCATCAATGTGTTTCATATTTTAGAGTAAATCAAATTTTTGCAACAAAATATGCAAAATCACAATTCTAGCGCAATTTCATGAAAATTACAGCACGAAAAATGCAATTTGACCATACCATGAGAATATCAATTCAGATGTTTTACTTTTTCAAGCCCAGTACCCCCCAAGCAACAAAATAAGGCCACGTTCACACAGATGCCAGAAGCTCTGTTTAGAGACTTCAGATTTAACAGGAAGAACAGTGCAGCATTCAACATTATTCTTCCTATCAAAATGACGGGCAGCACAACAGAACCCATAAAAACACCATTATGGGTTAATGGAATCGATTGCCGTCTGTTGTGTGAGGTTTCTGGCAATGTGTCATGGCTTATATTCAAAAGAGGAGCCAAGCTTCCAACTGAACCTGGATAAGGCTGTAGATATTATCTATCTGTACTTCTCAAAGGATTGGTGCAAATATTGAAAGTGATGGGAATTAGTTGAAAATGGATGTAAATGGTTTCACAATTGGTTCAGTGAAAGGAAACAGAAGGTGGTTATAAATGGAACATACTCTGACTGGGTCAAAGTTGCTAGTGGGGTACCACAAGGGTCCTCTTCTTTTCAATATATTTATTAACCCCTTATCGACATGTGATGTATGAGTACATCATAGTGCCAGTAAGGGGCTTTGTAGTGGGATCGCAGCTTGATCCCTCTACATAGTTATGGGGTGTTAACCGCTAATTGCAGCTAACACGCGACACCTGTATAACCCCTTAGACGCCACAGCAAAGGCGGCTGTAGCATCTAAAGCAATGGTAAACGGTGCCGCGCACCGTTTCTCACTCTGGTCGGGACATCAGCAGAGAGATCGCTGTGTCCCAATCAATGAACATGGCAGCTGGAAGTCTTGTGCAGGCTTCCATCGCTTCTAGGTTTTACTACTTCTTGCCCCAGGTTACATCTTTCCCATGTAGCACAGGGGCTTGTGTTGCCTCCTACTGGGTTCAGTCTTTAGTCCAGCCATTGAGCTGCAAGTTTGGCCTTGTGGTTGTGTTTTTCACTCTTTAGTATAAATGATGTGTTATCTGTATTCTACAAAATATGTAGGGTTTTTGCTATGTTTTAGTACCATAAAAAAAATCAAAACATTCTCTATTTTTTTAAATTTGAGTTGCAGCGCCTTTTTCTGTGACCAGTTACTTTTTGGTTCTTTCACCTATGGATCTGAATGATGATGGCTTTTTTGCAGTACTTTTTATTGGTAATTTGCAACTTTTTGAACTTTTTATTCTAATTTTTAGGGGATGCTAAATGACCAGCAAAAACGCAATTTTGGACATATGGGACAAATGATCAGATCAGAGGTATATGGACGCGACATTACCAATTATGTGTAACTTTTTTTCATTTTTTTATTTGTAAAAAGGCAAAAGGGGAGTCATTTAACTTTTAATACTTTTTTTCCTTTTAAACACTTATTTTTACTGTAACTCTGAGTCTACCTAGGGTATTTGACCACTAGGGGGCGCAATCATTAGTACACCCTTCTATATTGTATAAACAAGGCAGAAGGGTGTTCAAAGATGGCAGTTCTAACATTTCCTGCCTGGGGTAGGACGTGTAAGAATTGCATACATGGTGGCGATGGAAGTCTTTATAAGGATTCCAGCTGCCATTGCAACAAATTGAAACCCCCCCTCCCTCCCCAATCATGCTGTGTAGGTGCCGACCACAGTGAGAAACGGTGCACGGCACTGTTTCCCATTCATTTAGATGCTGTGGGGTCTAAAGGGTTAAACAACTGGGAACTGAGTCAGCTGCAATTAGCGGAGCAGGTGAAGAGCAGGGCAACCAAATTAGTTAAGAGCTTGCATTACCAAGATAGGTCTGGATCAAACATTGGGGTTATTTAGCTTGGAAAAAAGACGGCTCAGGGGTGATTTCATCACCATGTACAAATATGTGAAGAGCAGTACGCAGATCTCTTCCATTATCTCTTTACTCTTAGGCCTGTAACAACAACAGGGGGGCATCCTCTATGTCTAGAGGAAAAAAAGCTTTCAACATTTGTCACAGACAAGGTTTCTTTACTGTAACAGCAGTGAGACTTTGGTACTCTCTGCCACAAGAGGTTGTGATAGTGGATTCATTGACCAAGTTCAAGAAGTGTTTAGATACCCTTCTTGAAAAATATTATATGACAGGCTATGGGGATTCAATTTTGGAGACAGGACATTGAAAGAGGATTTTCTTTTAATTACCATATTTGAAGTTGAGAAGTAGGGATGAGCGATATTATTGACAAAAGTTGAAATCGGCACGGTTTTTAGGCTTATCGGAAATTTCCGATCACGCGATAGTTTAGGTGACAATCTTACAGATAATCTATTACTATTGCGTCTTTTTCAGCGTTTCCTGTCATTTTGCCGGCCAGCCAATCAGCTCCGAGGATAGAGGGGGGTGAGGAGGATGTACAAAGTCACCACTTTGCGGTGTATGGATCTCATTGGCTGTAAAAATCACATGACCTCGTTTTATCTATGCAACTGCATTTCCTGTTTTAGCTCATTCTCTGTCTATCACACTTCACAGCAGGACGTGTCTGCGTTTAAACCAATAGTTGTTCTAACAGCTATGAGAAATAGTCTCTTCTAATACAAGAAACCATCCACCTACCTACAGCTTAGAATGGAGTTAGATTAGAGACTTTTACTTCTTATTTAGTTAGAGAAAGTTTTAAGGATATCTACTGGTGTGTGCAGCTGCGGAGGGGGGGCAGCTGCGGGGGGGGGGGTGACGGCAGGAGGAGAGGCATTTGAAAGGAAGATATTTTGCAGCTCAGTGTGTTCTGTGATCTTTAATTGAAAAAGCATTGTTTTTTAACCACTTTTTTGGCCAGCAGACCTCTGATAGGAGTTGAAATTGTCCCTGTTTTTTCAGTTCTATTGCAATCACTGTATGTCAGTGTTCCCAAAAACCGGCATAACTTATCCCCATAACTTTTAAATAGTTTTATTGAAGTCTGTGTGTCTGTTTGCCGCAAAGAGCTCAGTTGTACGCATATTGTGTTATACATATTTGATAGTAAATTACGCCTGTTGTCAGTGGTGCGAAGGCCGCCATATTAATCCATATAACTTTTTAATACTTCTATTTCACTCTGTGCGTCTCAGTTTGGCGCTAATCGTACATTTGTACGATAGTTTGTTGAAAACTATCAACTGCTAGTTGGGCTACTGGGCAGTTGTAAATCTCAGGGACTGAAGGAAGAACATTGTTGATTTTGTGTTACGGTTCTTCCACGAGACCGCATTTCACAGATATTTGATAGAAACAATTCTGTTTCTAATCCTAGTTGGCTGTTGGAAATTAGTGGGATTTAAGAATAGCTGTGATTTGCCGTCTTTCATTAAGAGACTGTCAAAAACTCTTCCATACCTTTTACATTTTTATATTTCTGAATATGAAGCGAACTGCAGGTGGTAAGCGAGCAAAGAGGGGTGTAGGACATGGAGGTAGAGGTACGAGAGAAGGTGCTACTTCCAGTGTTGGCGACAACACGCAAGCCAGCAGATCGTCAATTGCAGGACCGTCAGGCCTGTCATCGCTGGGTCGGTGCCCTGTTGATCTCAGTAACGAACAGCGTCGCCAATCTGTTCTTCAGTGGTTAACCCAACCTGCATGCTGCAGTCCAGGACAGGGATAGTCAATGTCCAGTTCAACTAAAATGGTGGTTCAAAGACTACTTTCTTCTGGCACCATTAAATTTGTGGATCATGCAGGTTTAAGGGTCATGCTGTGGTACACGACAGGGATAGTGAATAGTCTGTCAGTTTTTTTCTGTGACTCTTGTTGCCTAATTGTCTTGCCTAAGATGAAGCACATATCCAGTTTACTGTTGTGGATGTTAATTCCAGCTTCTCCACCCCTGTTTCGGTGTAAGAATGAAGCTGTTGTTCCTCTCCCATAGACTTTATTGGTCATCGGCAATAATCTGTTATTGACTATCGGCATGATAATTGACGATATCGACTATCGATCCGATAACGATAGGTGACACAATCGCTCATCACTATTGAGAAGGAATTTCTCTTACCGTAATGTACAATTGACATCCACTTCATAGGGGTTTTTGCCTTCCTCTAAATCAACATTTTTCAACGTTATCTACTGTTACTAAGACCGCAAAAAAAAAGTATCATGCACAATGTGGCGAGCAAAGTTTTCCCACCTGCCCCGTCTATCTATATAGAAGACGTGCCCACAACTATTGGCATTTTAATTAAAAATAGTACATGTGCCCCCTGCAGCACCAAAATATTTTTTAACTATATAAATAGTAAAAAGATTAAAACAGAAAATGTTGGCCCTTTGAAAAGTATTGAGGGAGAAACTGTAGAGGACGATGAGAAGAAAACAAAACTTAAAACAAAACAAAAAAAAAAATTCTCCACTGTATTTACCGAGAAGGATGACCTTCCTGTTGTTGAACTGAGGGATGAGGTAAACGCCAGCTTAAATGTTTCTTGTCTAACCCAGGAAGAAGTGCAGCTCTGTCTTAAGAAGATTAAAATAGACAAATCACCAGGTCCTGATGGCATACACCTTAAGGTGTCCTAGGGAGTTAAGTAATGTCATAGATAGGCCCCTATTCTTAATATTTAAGGACTGTATAATAACGGGGTATGTCCCAAAGGATTGGCGCCTAGCAAATGTTGTGCCAATATTCAAAAAGGGGTCAAAAAGTGATCCTGGAAACTATAGGCCAGTAGGCTTAACCTCTGTTGTAGGTAAAATGTTTGAAGGTTTTCTAAGAGATGCTATCTTGGACTATCTCACTGAAAATAAATGTATAACGCCATTCCAGCATGGGTTTATGAAGGATCGGTCCTGTCAAACTAAACTCATCAGCTTTTATGAGGAAGTTAGTTCTAGACTGGATCGAGGTGAGACAGTGGATGTCATATATTTAGATTTTTGTTAAAGCATTTGGTACTGTGTCACATAAAAGGTTGGTAAGTAAAATGAGAATGCTTGGACTGGGGGAAAATGTGTGCAAGTGGGTAAGCAACTGGCTCAGTGATAGAAAACAAAGGGTGGTAATTAACGGTACATACTCAGACTGGATCCCTGTTACTAGTGGGGTACCACAGGGCTCAGTATTGGGCCCTATTCTCTTTAATATTTTCATTAATGATCTTATACATGGATTGCACAGTAGAATATTGATCTTTGCAGATGATACTAAGCTCTGTAAAGTAATCAACACAACAGAGGATAATGTGTTAGAGATGAGCGATCACTAAAAAAAATCAAGATCAAGATGATTGTCGATTTTAAAGAAAATCGTGTCGATTTTCGATCTCGATCTCTATCAAATCACCGATTCCCATTAAAGTCAATGGGAGAAGCTGATCAGGTTAATTTTTATACCGAAACAGGTGAGAAGCTGGAACCATAACTGTAAACTGGATACATGGTACAACTTAGTGAAGATCATGCAAAAAACTTAGCCCGTGACTATGGCTATTTAATACACTGAGATCCACCACCAGGTTCACTATGCAGGTTCTCCCTCCCTGCTTATATCAAGTCAATATAAACAGGTTGAAGCATGGTAAAATTATGAAACTTTAATAATTCTTCTTAAAAATGCACATCCTCTGACATTTAAACCATACAACATAGTATGCCAGAAATGGATAGACACATATTGACAAAATACTCAGGTTTTTAGTTGCGGCCGCCTGTGCCGTTCAAAACATTAGTCCAGCGAGTGCTCCCAGCACGGTGAGCAGGAGACGGCGACCGCCAGAGTGAAGACAGACGCACAGCTTGAGGAAGGGGAGGAGCATTCCCCGAAAAGTTGCACTCACTGTGCGTCTGTCTTCACTCTGGAGGTCAGTGTCTCCTGCTCACTGTGCTGGGAGCACTCAATAGACTAATGTTTTGAACGGCACAGGTGGCCGCAACTAGAAACTGGAGTATCTTGCCAATATGTGTCTATCCATTTCTGGCATACTATGTTGTATGTTTGACCTGCACACCATACAGCGGCCAGTCTGGCAGCCAGCCTTCTGTGTACCAGGTTAAGAAACGCTTTCGCCCCAACCATCCCAAAGCCAAAAGCCTGAATGTCGGCATTGCCATGCTTTAGGCCTTGGAAATGTTGCCTTTCCGCCTGGTGGACACAGATGGGTTCCACCATGTTTGGCCCTGGCATGCCCCCAATACCAGATGCCAAGCAGGCATTTCTTTGCCACAAAAGCTGTCCCTGCCCTGGCAAGTCACATGGCAGAAAAAATGGTGGAAGGAAAAGGGGTAGGCTGTCTCCGGTGGTGGCAGTGAGAATCGTCCGACAATGTCTGGGACTGAGGATGGTACTTGCTCATGCTGCTCCAGCACATCGGAAGCAGAGGATCTCTTGGTCTTGGAAGTGGCACAGAAGGAGACAGAGGATGTCACAGTGGCTGGAAGCCCAGGACCTGTGTGGCCTTTTTTCTCCAAGTGACTCCTCCACATCAATTTATGCTTTAGATGCATGTGCCTGTTCATGGTTGAACTCTTGATTTTTTCCTCTACTAACGCGTTGACGGCAAATCCGGCATACGACATCGGCCGGCGAATCTGAGGCTAGCTTGATGGATAAAGGCCCAGGCTTCACAGGTCATGGATCTCTTCGACGGAGAAAACTTAATAGCAGTGTTCCCACTGCCACCACTGACCATGGCTGGCGGATTAAAGTCAGCGGACTTGTGCGACCGCCCTCTCCCTTTCTGAGGTCAGAACCGCACTAACACTACCCTATCCTCCTCCTCCTCCACTGAAGAGGTGCTCGCAAGCAACTGCTGCTGAAAAGACCACGATGGATCCGCAATATCATCATCATCTTCACAGGTGACTTCCTCGTCTTGACAGTCTACATCCTCAAGCTGCAGACTAGAAGCCACAGGCACTTCGAGGCATTGCTGACCGCTCGGGATTTATGCCGACTGACAAGCTTCCTTCTCCTCCTCTGAGGGAATCAGTGATTGTGCGTCAGAGCAGACAAAATCATCCTCTTTGACCTCTTGATCTTTTGAAATGGTTACTGACCCCAACAGCATTGTGTCAAAGAGATCTGCAGAATATGGATTATATGGAGTGGTCTGTACATTGACATTTGGGCTGTGTTTGCTTCAGGTTGGACTGATGATGACGATGATGATGACAACAACAACATTTGTGGCTATGACTGAGAGGAAGAGGAGGTAAAACCGCTTGATTCAGGTTGTGTTAACCACTGAAGAACAGATTGGCGATGCTCTTCAGTACTGAGATTCACAGGGAACTGACCAAGCGATGACAGGCCTGATGGTCCTGCAACTGATGATGTGCTCGATTGTGTGTTGTCCAGAGCACTGGAAGGAGTGCCTTGTCTCGAACCTCTAGCTCCACGTCCTACGCCCTTGCTCACTTACCACCTCTAGTTCGCTCCATGTTCAAAAAGATAAATATTAAAAAGGTCAATATTTGTTCACAGTCTCTTACAGAAGAACTGTACTCCAAAGACAGCAAACCTCAAATTTCAAGTGTTCTTGAATTCTTATACTTTGCAACAGGCAACTAGGATTAGAAATTTAATTTTTTCTATGGAATATCTGTGAAATGGGGTCTTCTGGAAGAACGGCATCTTGAACACCGGCTGTCCCCCCAAAACTGCAGCAAGGAAATTATGGGCATGGAATGAAATTTTCTGCAAGAAACCAGTATATCACAGCGATTTCATTATATAGATTATTTTCTAACAGTGTCTTGTACACCGACTGTCCCCATAAAACTGTAGCAAGGAAATGTTGGGCAAAGAATGAAATTTTCTGCAAAAAAACTGAATATCACAGCATTTTCTTTTGAGAGATTTCCTAACATTGCACAAGCTGTCCCCCCAAAACTGCAGCAAGGAACTATTGGGCAATGCAAAGATGCAGTTTGTCTACATATCAAAATCCCTAACAAACTAACTGGTAGGATTCCCTAATCTTGCTGTACCCCAACCTAAACAATCTATCTAGCAGCTTTTCCTTTGTGAAATTGCTGGGAATGGTGTGTTGCCTGCTTTGAAACAAACACAGAGGGGAGAGCAATGTGTTCAGTTCACAGCTCTAATCATAATGCATTCACCAGGAAATACAGTGAAAATACACAAAACAGGGTCATGGGATTTTAGCAGCCAATGAGATCCCTACCACCTCAGCGGGCTTGACCCCGCTCTGTGCTCTGCACTGACTGGCTGGTCGCTAAAAGTACAGGAAGCAGAGAAAATAGCTCGATCTTAATTCTCAATCTCGATTTTTTTACCTGATTTCAAGAAAAAAAAATTGGATCGAGAAAAATGTAAAAATCGACGCGATTTTAACTTTTCTCGATTAAATCGCTCAGCACTAGTTATTACAAAGGAATCTGGATAAGTTAGAGGCCTCGGCAGAGAAATGGCAGATGACGTTTAACACAGAAAAATGCAAGGTTATGCACATGGGGAGGAAAAATCCATTACATGATTACATGTTAAATGGAAAAAAACGCTGGGTAAAAGTGACATGGAAAAGGACTTGGGAATCCTGGTGGACAGTAAACTCAATTGTGGCAGCCAGTGTCAGGCAGCAGCTGCCAAGACAAACAGGATTATGGGTAGAGATGGGCGAATTTCTCAAAAATTCGGTTCGCCGACTTCGCCGAGTTTTCCGACAAAATTAGTTTCGGTCCGAATTTCTTCGGGACGAATTGTGTTAAAAAACAGCTATTTCCAGGCTGCAAAGAGCCTGCAGGGTGCTGTAGAATGTTGTGCCATGCTTAAATATGCTGAGGGAGCTTGGTTTGGTCTTCATACAATGTTGTGTTTTAGTATGACACGCATATTTTGCCGCCGCTCTTAGAATCGCTTCACTATAAAATTCCCATGGAACTTAAGAGGGCAAAACTGACCAAAAAACTGAAGCGGGAATGTAGCCTGATAAAGTCATGGCAGTGCTAGCTGGAAAAAAACAAGCTGAGGGCTCAGGTGGCAACATCATTAGGCCACAGAGTGGCACAATAACACAGTGTGTAGGTCACGGCAGCAGCCACAGCAGCAGCATGAGGTCAGAGAGTGGCACAATGACAGAGAGTGGAGGTGGGTGGCAATACCAGTCCCTGGTAAAGATGGTGGTAGAAACATGGAGAAACTGTCAGCAGATGTGTGGGCATCAGGCGGGCGGCGGCATCAGAATAGTGGCTGAGGCAGGTAGTTTGAACCCAGACTCATTTCTCACAGTTTGGGTGAGGCGTCATGGCTGATGTAATCTGACGCCTAAGGCATTGGTGTGTGGAAATCCTGGCCGATCCACGCCTGATTCATCTTGACAAAGGTCAGTCGTTCCACATTTCCCGTGGACAAGTGGGTTCTCCTTGGGGTAACGATGGCCCCGCCGCACTGCACACCTGCTCTGATGCCACACTACTGGCCCGGAAGGACAGCTTCTCCACTGCAAACTCAGCAAGGTGCGGCCACACATCAAGTTTGGCTGCCCAGTAGTCCAGCGGATCTTCTAACTGGGGTGGCAGAGTGCTGTCCAAGTAGGCCACCACCTGTTGATTCAGGGACTGCTCCAGGTCTTGCTGCTGCTGGCGACTGCCCTCCTCACTAGGAGGGTGAAGGAAACTGCTCATCAGTGACTCAAGACTTAGGTTGCTGCTGATGGAGCTGGTACTGCTCCTACTCCCCCACCTTCCCACAGCAGCTGCGGCAGTAGTATGTGAGCACTGAGGAACCCCCGGTCAGACCTGTCAGAGGAGGGACGATGACGCACATAGGCAGTGGCCAACTGACTACAAAGGATTTCCCTATAGTATTTGAGTTTGTCCTCCCTCTCAGCAGCTGGGAAAAAGGCTCCCATTTTGAACCGGTAGCGAGGGTCCAATAGGGTGGAGAGCCAGAAGTCATCCCTCTGCTGGATGGTGACTATTCAGCTGTCACTATCCAGGCAAATCAGCATGCTGCGGGCCATCTGCACAAGTGACTCCGAGGGACTCCCTGCCTTCATCTCCACTGTATACTGCCCCGGTGCTTGCGGGTCATCTGCCTCATCTTCCTCATCTCCATCTACCTCCTCCAGCTGCTCCTGCTCCTCCTCTCCTGTCACCTGGGTAGAAAATCCACTCATTTCACCAGACAATGCTTCTGCTCCAATGTCCTCCTCCTCCTCCAGTTCAGTCCCCATCGGACTTATGTGGCCGCGAGATGTAGTCACCATGTCTCCAGTCCTGTGCCCAGACAGATTTTTCAGCATCTGTTCCAAGACATGAACCAGTGGAATGACGTTATTCATCCCGTAGTCCTGGCGACTGACAAATAACGTGGCCTCCTCGAATGGCCTCAGCAAACGGCAGGTGTTACGCATGAACTGCCACTGGCTGACATCAAAGTTACACAGGGGAGTACTCCTGTCCGCCTGGATCATCAAAAAATTGTTACTGTCCTTTCTCTGTTCATACAGTCGGTCCAACATGTGCAGGCCGGAATTCCAACGGGTTCAAAAACATTGCATATCAGAGTGTGTTGGGGGAGGCCGTTCTGCCGCTGCAACTCGAGGAAGGTGTTCCTGGCTTTGTAGGAATGGATGAATTCGGTGGAAGACTTCAGGAACCTTTTCACAACCAGATTGAACATGTGCGCCATGCAGGACGCATGGACCATCCCTCCTCGGTGCAGCGCGGACACCATGTTCCTCCTATTGTCCGTCACCATGGTTCCGGCTTGCAGTTGGTGCGGAGAAAGCCACACATCGATTTCTTGCTGCATGACGCGGAGCAGTTCCTCCCCTGTGTGACTTCGCTCGTCGAGGCATGCCAGGTGTAGAACTGCGTGACACCGCTGTGCCCTACACATGTGGTATGATGGAGCAGTACTTGTGGAGGCTGAGATGGTTGGTGTGGAGGAGGCGGACATTGGCACAGGAGCAGCAGTTTGACAACGTGGAGGAGAAAGCGGCGTCTTCTGTCCAAGTTGTTGGTGTGCCTGGGCAGGAAGCACATTCACCCAGTGGGCCGTAAGGGACATGTACTGGCCCTGACCATAGTTACAGCTCCACACGTCCGCGCTGCCGTGCACCTTGGAACAAACCGATAAGCTCCCGGACTGGCCCACCTTCTGTTCTACATATTTGTGAAGGGCTGGTACTGCCTTTTTGGAAAAGAAATTACGTCTTGGAACTCTCCACCTCGGTTCGGCACAGGCCCTTAATTCTCTGAACGGTTCAGAGTCCACCATTTGGAAAGGGAGGGACTACAGTACCAACAACTTGGACAGGAACACGGTCAGCTTCTGCACCTTAGGATGGTTGGACGCATACTGTTGTCTCTTTGCAATCGCCTCGTTGAACGACTGCTGGCTCCATGAGTAGCGAGGAGCAGGAGCGTCTGGACCGGGAGATGACGGCAAAGAGAAACAGCTCCCTTCTGCAGAGGTGGTGGAGCCTTGACTGGTTGCAATGGCATGCGTGCCACTGGGCGCTGCTGCTGCTGCTGTTGCTGCGGCAGCAGGATGGTCCACCACATCTGAGCCACGTTTCTCCCAGGCCACCGGATGTTGACGCTGCATGTGTTGACGCAGGGCCATGGTGCCAATGTTAGCTCCCTGGCCACGCTTCACTTTCTGCCCACAGAGTCTACATATACTCATACCGGCTCCTCCAGTGTCTTAGCAAAGAACTGCCACACCGCCGGGTAGCTGATTTTACCGCCAACGCTGCCTCACTGAGCCCCTGTGCCGCTACTTTCTTGGACCTGCAAAGCGGGTTTTCGACCCCGTGGCCGCTTGGCTCCTGACCTCACACTGCTGCTACCCTGCTCAGGAAGGGAATAATGGAAGGCAGCTCAGGAAGGGAATGCCTTGTGATATGCAGATGCTTTGTAGAGTGCGAAAAGGCAAAACAAATCTCTACACGCCGTTCGTTCGGTGCTCTCCTTAAGGAGAGATGTTTCCCTTCCTGAGCTGCCTGATGCCTCCCACATAGCCAGCTAGTATCGCTCTGCTCTGCACTGATGAGGGACAAAAATCCCGAAACAGCGTTGTCTGCAGATGAGAGATACTGGCTTGGCTAAAATCCTTTTTGATTTCTCAAGACCAAGTAGGTCAAAAGCAAATTGAGGATTTGTTACATCCTACAGAGGGCGCTGAGGGCTTCTCAGCCCTTTTCCCATAATGCCTTGTGTCTTCATCTCTGCACATGTCATGTAGGCTATGCCTTTCTTCCTCCCAGACTTCTTTGCCCTATGTAACGCCATGTGCTCGCAGCCATTTTATCAATGAAAAACATGCTTTGTTCCTGCAAATCACCCCAAACTTCGATTTCATTCAGAATCGAAGTTTTCCTTAAAATCTAAATGAATTCCACTTCGTTAGAATCAATTCGCCCATCTCTAATTATGGGGTATATTAAAAGGGGCATAGGTGCACATGATGAGAACATTATTCTCCCATTATACAAGTCACTGGTTAGACCACATATGGAATATAGTGTACAGTTTTGGGCACCAGTGCACAGGAAAGACATTGTAAAGCTTGAACAGGTACAAAGGCGGGCAACAAAATAAAAGGACTGGGTGGATTGCAATACCCAGAAAGATTATCAAGATTAGGCTTATTTAGTTTAGAGAAAAGACGGCTTCGGAGGGGGGGGGGGGACATAATAAATATGTTAAATGTAATATAGTAAAGGTCAATATAGAGATCTCTCTCAAGATTTATTTATACCCAGGACTGTATCTAGAACAAGGGGGCATCCTCTACATCTTGAGGAAAGAAAGTTTCTACATAAACATAGAAAGGGATTCTTTACTGTTAGAGCAGTGAGACTGTGAAACTCTCTGCCAGAGGAACAGGTCATGGTGAATTCTGTAACAGAGTTCAAAAAGGGTCTGGATGCATTTCTAGAGTGTAAAAATATAACAAGTTATAATGACTAGGATTCTGGAGAAGGTCGTTGATCCAGAGATTAATTCTAATTGCTAGATTGGAGTCGGGAAGGAATTTTTTCCCTAAAATGAGGACAATTGGCTTCTACCTCATGGGGGGTTTTTGCCTTCCTGTGGATCAACATTTTAGCTAAATAGGCTGAACTGGATGGACATAAGGCTTTTTTCAGCCTTACAAAATATGTAACTATGTAGCAAACCCCAAAATGGGTACATACCACACACCAGAACTCATGAATTAGATTCCTCAAGTTTTCCCACCTACAAAGAATGGAGACATCAGTAATTTTTATCGTAGGTACACTTCAACTGTGAGAGACAGAATCTAAAAAAAAAATTCCAGAAAATCATATTGTATGATTAGTAATTTGCATTTTATTGCATGAAATAAGTATTTGATACAATAGAAAAAAGGAACTTAATATTTGGTACAGAAACCTTTGTTTGCAATTATAGAGGTCAGACGTTTCCTGTAGTTCCTGACCAGGTTTGCACACAATGCAGCAGGGATTTTGGCCCACTCTTCCTATAGAGGTTTCAGGGCTGTTGCTGCGTTACATTGAGTTTCGGCTAACTCCAAAGATTTTCAATTGGGTCCAGGTCTGGAAACTGGCTTGGCCACTCCAGGACCTTGAAATGCTTCTTACGAAGCCACTCCTCAGTTACCATGGCTGTGTGTTTTGGGTCATTGTCCTGCTGGAAGACCCAGCCATGACTCATCTTTAATGCTGTTACTGAGGGTAGGAGGTTGTTGGCCAAAATCACGCAATACATGGCGCCATCCATCAATCATCCTGTCCCCTTTGCAGAAAAGCAACCCCAAAGTATGATGTTTCCACCACCATGCTTCATGGTTGGGACGGTGTTCTTTGGGTTGTACTCATCCTTCTTCCTCCAAACAAGGCAAGTGGAGTTAATACCAAAAAATTCAATTTTGGTCTCATCTGACTGTATGACTTTCTCCCATGCCTCCTCTGGATCATCCAGATGGGAATTGGTGACCTTCAAATGGGCCCAGACATGTGTTGGCATGAACAGGGGGACCTTATGTGCCCTGCAGGATTCTACTCCAGGACGGTGTAGTTTGTTACGATTGGTATTCTTTGAGACTGTGGTTCCAGCTTTATTCAGGTCATAGATCAAGTCCTCCCATGTAGTTCTAGGCTGATTCCTGATCTTTCTCAGAATCAGTTTTACCCCACGAGGAGAGATCTTGCATGGAGCCTCAGACAGAGGAAGATTGAGAGTCATCTTGTGTTTCTTCCATTTTCTTGCTGATTGGTAGGTGATCAAATACTTATTTCATGCAATAAAATGTAAATTAATTATTTTAAAATCATACCATGTGATTTTCTGGATTTTTTTTTAAGAGTCTGTCTCTCACAGTTAAAGTGTACCTGTGATAAAAAATTACAATTTAAATAGTGTATCCACCGCATACTAGAAGGAATTATTTGGTTCAAAGATATTTGTTTACATAGAAGGCATAGATCATGGTATAGCTGCACAAATTCAAAAGCGATACTGAACATATGTTTCACAAATCACAATGGGGTAAGTGAGAGGTATAGATGTAAAAAAAACGACGTTTTGGCAATAGCCTTTTTCAAGAGACATCAATAGTGTATAGGTGGTAGGGTATGAAAGAATAATATGCCGTATAGGTAAAGAGGTAACAGCACTGTAGACAGTTTCACAAAGGCTCTGAGAAGAATGCGGCTGAGACAGGGGGTATTGCCATAGGAGGGCAGGTGGGGGGGAAGGAGCTGATGGCGAGACATCCAGAGGCTGCTGCGCTATGCCGCGATAAAAATTAGACTTCTCTATTCTTTGTCGGTGGGAAAACCTGACCCCCCCAGGCCCGCCACCCATCTAATTTACAAAGATCTTTGTACAGAGATATATATGCTGTGGTACTCAGTGTTGAGATTCCAGGGGTGTCAATATGGCCGATCTGGCAGTACATCCAAGTCTTTTCATGCAGCTGAATTGTAGCAGGGGAACTGCAATGTATGTGCCACCGAAGTCCCAGAGCTCGCTGGGGGAAAACGGAAGTCCTAGTCAGTAACAGTAGGTTAGTATAGCTGTCATGCGGCTAAAATGGGCTGTTTTCCTGGAACGGTTATATCGTGGGTGGGAGGCTATTCCCACATTCAATTCCAGGTCTTCATCAGGAGAGGAAAGTGAACCAGAAGTCTGTGTTTGGGAGCCATTTCTACCATAGTGTTGCAGACAGGAGCTGGAAAGAAAAAACCTGCAACAGGACCGAAACCAACTTGCTAATTTCTACAAGGACTAAGGGCATGTCCCCAAGGCACGGGTTTTCGGACGGTATTTCAGCCGGTTTGCGGTTTTTCAGACCACCTGAAAAACCGGCCGAAAATGAGCACTGTTGTGCTCTATGGAAAACCCGTGCAGCAGTCCCCACTGCACGGGTTTTCCGCCCGGCGGAAAACACATTGAGCAAGCACCATCTTCTGTCCGGTTTTCGGATGGAATATGTGCTTCTCAATGGGAGGAGGGGGAGGGCTCTTCTCCGCTCATCACAGAGAAAAGCCGTCCCGTCCCCCCCCCATGGCCGTGGGGACGGGCGCAAAACAGGACAAATACCGGCCTATTTGTCCTGTGCCGTGTAACCGCGCCCTAAAAGACCTACACAGTGGTGTATAACTTTATATTTAGCTGAAGTTAAGCTACCTTTGTTGGATGTTAAATGGCTGCTGTTAAGCCTCCTGCTGGGATATTTTTGTGTTGTTATCCGCTTTTCTTTTTTTTTTAAATGAACTCTGTTTTATTTGCATTCAAACCCATTCTTGCCTACCATTTGTCAAGTTAATTCCCACTATATATATATATATGTTTATAATACCTTTTAATATTAAAACTGGGATATTTATTCACCAAATTTTACTCATGCCCCTTAACAACAACAACATGCACCAAAATACAGCATTTCTGGTAGATTCACTTAAATTGCACCATGGTTAATTATATCAAATTACCACTCCAAAATATCCACCATCTCATTCTATACTTACGATACCCAAATTAGCCAGATAACTGTCATTGTTCCTACCAAGATGAGCTTTGTTTCAAGGCCACAGAAAATTGAAAAAAATGGAGTGGCAATATCAAAGGGTAACAGCAAGTAGTGGAATCACTATGAGGACCCCAAATGGTTTCCCTACCAATATAGCGGGGGTCCGCCCCAAAAAGGACATCCCCACCCTAGTTGGTTGTCCCTATAAGAACTAGGTGCACAATGATTCCAACATAAAGTTCCAACGTGTTTCCCCATATATCAATGGTTCCTCAGGGGAAAATACATTTTTGCTGTACAAAAATAGTAATAAAATCAAACAATTGGTGTGCACTGCCTCACCAATACATGTCACCATTAAGACTATGGGCACAGGCTCCCCATACAGAACTTCCCACTCCAATACGATCCTTATATGTCTCTCTATGTGACTTCGGCAACTAAAATATTCAAGAGCGCATGTCTATTTTATGAAAAAAAGGTCTCCACTTTAGTTTTCTAACAAATAAGTGGAGATCCTTTATCCAATGAAATGACTCAAAATTGGTGGTGGGAACCTATCCTGAAGACTGAAATCTCATTAGGTGATAACTCCCGAGAGGTAAGATTAATTATTTGTCCTTGATCTGAGAGGGCCCCATTCCTGTAGGAGATGAGCCACCTTCTGTTGTAAAAAAAGAAGGTGTTGAAGCCAAGTCTGAAGACGAGTGTGATGAAAGTCCAGGACAAGAGGAGACTAGACCTATATATAATTGGGTATTGATATTTCTGCCATATCCCAAATTTCCTCTCCTGAACCATCTCTGTTTGTGATATCTACTCCTTCTTCTACCTCTAAAGTTTATATATCTAGAGTTGTTACCCCCAGGTCCCATTATCTGAGTCAGGAAAATCTGGTTCGGAAAAGGAATTATCTGATGTTTTGTCTGTCCTCAACCTCTCTGAAAAATTGGATGCTCTTTTTCCTCTTTAAATTCAAGTTCCTTGAGGTTCATTTGTAATTCTTCCACTGATGCCTGTAGAATATACTTTCGCCTACTGAAATCCGGTTCTGAATTAAACTTTATGGAAGACCTAAGTTCTGATAATTGTTTAAAGGTCACTTCAAGATGCTTTTTTTTTTTTTATCAGGAGAATCTGCATAAATCTGATAGAACTCTCTGTACTTTCTTCCTCCCACTTTTCAAGGAAGCTGTATGTTGTTATTGTTTGTTTAGGGGCATAAGTAAAATTTGGTGAATAAATATCCCAGGTTTAGAGTGTCAGGGACTGTCAGGGATGCACACAAAGACACAGACAAGTGAGGCCCTGACACTGGTCCTAGCCTCTGTCCCTGCCTTTTGGGGAACCCAACTCCTTAATAGGCTGGCCCCAACCAGAAGACTGATGGCTGCACTGGTATAGGTGCGACACAGACAGGACAAACAGACACAGAACAATAAACATAGTCGGGCGGTCCAAAGTCAGCAACAGTATGGGCAGTGAGGTACAGAATCGTGAGACAAAGAATAACCGGGGTGCAAAGCGAAGGGTCAGGAGATCACAGAAACAACAGAAGAGAGCAGGCGAACTATAAGGCAATGAGCCAAAATAGCAGGCAAGGCAGGAAGGTAGCAGAGACCTTATATAGGAACAGATGAAAGGTAGAACTGAAGCAATAGGCAGAAGGAACAAAATACCAGATAGTAGAAGAAGGCTGTCACTCAAGAAGGAACAAAAATTAACCACGAGTGTGCTGGAAGATTCCTGGCCACGGGCGTTGGCCAGGAATCAATTAGCACCCATCACAAAACCCAGTTCACACTAGTGATAAGAAACGTAGTCTTAAGTCAAAAACCATGGTTTACGTCGTACTGGCCGTGGCCGGCGACCAGAGCCAAAAGATGGGGGTGTTTCAGGCACAGTCGACACTGTTCAACACAGCAAAACATATACAGCAAACAAAATAAATCCTAGGCCGTCCAGCCACTAACTAAACATACAGAGAGTCCCTCTTCAGGGGTCTGGGTCTACTACCAACCCCACAAACATGTACTCAATCTGTACAATATAGTCCTTGGGTCTGGCTTCTCTCAAGCCTAGAGGGAAAGCACCCAGGATACTCTCCTAGGCAGGGCCTGCACCCGTCCTCCACTGACTGTGAGCCACGCTCCCCCCTTGGTACACTGAAGACCAGGGTGGATAAAAATCAATGTTTTTTTAAAAAAAAAAATCAAAAAAATCTGATTTTTTTTATTTAAATCGGATTTTTTTCAATAAACTGCTTTTTGAGGAAAATATTTTACCATCCAAAGGTTCTTCCATCATGAATAAAGCCGAGTTTTTTAAAACTCGTAGAAAAAGGTTTGTATATGTGTAACATTCACAATGCCTTGCTCTTCCAGAGTTTCTGTAGGATTAGTGGGCAGTTTCTCTCCTATTTTAAATCACAGACGCTCGCTTTACTTACACATTTCAAAACTGATTTGACTCCGCAAGGCCCCAGCCCTTCTTCACAAGCAAAAATGTTACAACATAAACAGAGTTGAGAAAAAGACCTTAATCCTATTGTTCTACAAACCTATGAATACAGAATCAACCCCTTTCATTGCCAAGTCCCAAGAAGTTAGACAATATGTTTCTGATTGTTTGGAGTGGAATAGATCTGCACAACACAAGAAGAATGTGAATCTAATGTGAGGAGGAGGAAGGGCAAGCAGACAAGAAAATGAAAGTGAAACTTTGAGCAAAATACTGCAGCAAGCCACAGACAACAAGTCTGGATCTTTTTGTGTGTACGATCTGAGGTTTTTTTTACATTCTTTCCTTATAATGGCAGCAGGCCGTAAAAGAGACCCAGTTTGGGAATATTTTAATGAAGCTCCTTCGCCTATCGGTAAGGCAGGCATGCGTGCAAAATGCAAACGATGCAACAAAGAGAGCAAGGCCTGGGGGCGCGAATGGGGCAACATCATGAGAAGTGCGGTGATGAAGATGACCAAAGAAACACTTCTGAACAGGCAGGATCTTCAGGTTGGTAAACATTTTTATTGAATCCTATTTCAAAAGACTGAACTGTCGTGTGAGAAAAATTATATTTCTTTTTTAATTACTGCATGTTACTGTCATTTGGTACAGTTATGATGAAGAAAAACAAATATTCCTTTTGGGCAGGGCAGTGTTGTGTTGTGTACAAATAACAGAAATTTTTATAAACAATAAAAAAAACAGCATTGACTTTTTTTGTTTAGGGGAATTCATGGATTCGGGGAAATATCCCCCTCCAAGATCACCATCATCCTGTCTACAGTTTCAGAGTTATCCACCAGGATAGTGTTTTCATTAGCAAGCAGCATCATCATCAGACACCCACAGCCACAATCACCATCACCCAAAAGGAAGAAAAAACCTTTACCTCCTGGAACCACCATAGATAGGTTTGTGATAAGAACTAGCAGATTAGAAAAAAAATACTTGATTGAAGAAAAAATATCACAGTTTATTTATGCAACAAACTCTTCTTTCCGTCTGACTGAGAACCCACATTTCATTAATATGGTTCAGTCACTGAGACCAGATACGGTCCACCCAGCAAGGCTGATGTTGCAGGGAAACTGCTGGTTCAAGTGTATGACAGAGAAATTGGAGCAATGTGCAACAGCTCTGGAGGGTAAAATTGTTAACCTAAGTATTGATGGGTGGATAATGTCCACAATGATCCTATTGTAGTGCTTTTATAACAACAGAAGAAGGTAAAGTCTTCCTTGCACAAACAACGATACGTAGGAAATGCACACACAGCAGAATACTTACAAAAAGTGGCAGTAAAAGCTATAACGACATGTGAACAAAATTCAAATGTCTAGTACGCAGTTTGGTCACTGACAATGCTGCAAACGTATCCAAGATGAGAAGAGTTTTGGGAAAAGCAGGGAGGGAATACAAAGCTGCTAATAAAAATATGGGTTTCAGTGCTCATTTGCTGCACCTCTTAGCCAAAGACTTAAGTGTTCCAGAAATAAAGGCTAATGTTGTTGAAATTGCTAAATACTTCCGTAATAATCATTTTGCTGCAGCAGCTCTGAAAAGGATGGGTGGAACCAAGCTAACGCTCCACAAGATGTTAGATGGAACCTGTGGTGGGACTGTTTTGAGCAGTATATCAAAAACTGGCCTATTCTGATGACACTTTGTGAAGAAAATCGAGATAAAATAGATGCACTGTCACGCCAAAATCCTCAATTGGGGTTAAGAGAAATGTTAACATATGCTGAGCTTCCTGAAACCCATCTCTCAAGCTTTTAAAACAAAATACAGAAAAATAGCTGTTTTATTTCGATGCTGTTGAAATTTGGAAGGAACTGAGTAACACTTAAAAACAGATACACATGGACAGAATTAAATTACAAGCAGTAAACAAACAAATGGACAAGCACTGACTCCAGCTCATTTTTTTGGGAAATATTGTCAATATCCAATATAGGGTCAAAACCTAAGTGCTGAGGAAGAGGGGTTAGCTATGACATGGGTATCCAGCAATCATCCATCTTTAATGCCAACTTAATAAACTTCAGAGCTAAGGGGAACCATTCAAGAAATTTTTTGTTTGCTGAAGATATTTTAAGGGAAGGTCACACAGTAAACTGGTGGAAGTCACTTAAGCGCTTGGATTTAGAGACTGTTCAAGTAATGATTTCACTTTTAACAGCAGTAGCTTCTTTGAGCGTTGAAAAATATTCTTCTTCCTTTGGACTCATTCATTCTAAATTGAGAAATCGGTTGGGACCCAATAAAGCAGGAAAGCTTGTTTTTCTTTTCCAGATTATGAATAGGAACAAAGAAGAAAAAATGATGATGATAAGTGACGACAAGTGAGCTACAGAGGACAGCAGGGACAGTAGTATTTTAAGTTTTTCATGTGTCGGCTGGGCTGACAGTCAATTTTTCTTAAAATATATATATTTTGTTTAGCAAATTAGTTAACAAAAAATGGATGTTTGTTTTAAACAAATATTATGCTGTAATGTTTATTGTTTCAGTTGAATAAATCTATTTAAATAGTTTTTTAAGGTCAGGATTATTTTTCTCCTTCTAAGTACAACAGAACAGTGGTGTCCAAATATGAATGATTAACCCATTAAACTGGGGAGAAAAAAGTATATAAAAAGGATTCTAAAAATCTCATCTACTTGCATTTAAAATAGCAAGAACTAGTTTAGGTAGAAACTTTGATTTAAATCACTGATTTAAATCAAACCTTACTGACTAGTGATTTAAATCGTGATTTAAATCAGTTAGATTTAAATCAAATCCACCCTGCTGAAGACCAGACTATTTAACAGGCCTCTGAGTTGGACAAGCAGCTGAGAAACTCTCTTAATTACCACCTGAGTAATTAACTCCTGGTTACCCTGCCAGACTGTTGGCCTTCCCACTGACAGCCGAAACTTGGTAAACCATACCTTGGAAAATCAGCTGCTGCAGAACATCTAGTGGCGGAGAAATGCATCTCTAAGGTCGCACCGCCACATACCCCTCCCCTTTGATAAAGGGGTAGGCCTTTTCACCTTGCACAAACCTTCCTCCAGGGTCAAAGCACCTATTCTGGGGTATCCATCCCTGCAAGACACTCTGCAGCTGGTTTACTTTGAGGGACACAGTACTTTCCACCGAAAGAGTACAGGAGTCATCCACCAACCTCCTACTTATCCTCTTTCTCAGCTACCTGTGATTTGCTGCTTATCCCAGTTAACACCTATGTTGAAACCCTGTTGCAAAGGAAAACGCCTCCCTCCCCAGGTTTGCCATCCTCTTTTTCCCTGCCCCTGGGATCTTCCTATTTCCCTAAAATTCTCCCTTTTGCCTCGGAACCCTTTCCCCCCTAATCCTAAGTGCTAAGCCAGGGAGTCCATACCTGTTTATGAGGTTCCCCAGCCTCACTCAGTACTTTGGGCAACGCCAGGTCCAACCCCTTTCCTTTTCCCCAACCAAAGAGTGGGATTGTCTTTGCACACCGAAACCAGCGATATCCTGGAGTATCTTCCCATCGCCAGGGTACCTTTTTCTACATTGTTGACTTTTTCCCTATAAAGACCCATCAGGGCACTCCCCATTCCTGAAATTTTCCCATCATTTTTCCTCACTGATACCTTCAGTCTTGTAGTTCGGAGTTGCAGGACCACCCGGGGGCCTAAAATTCTCCTCCCTACAAGCCCTTGGACCTCACCAACCTCACATGGGGGGACCACCTTAAAATGATTTGCCCTATGCCCCTTCCGTAGGTGTATTTTCCTCTGCGGGGGCCTATCGTACCCCTGCTCTGTAACTTTAAAGGCCCCCCGCTGCTTGCATCTCCAGCCTGGTGCAGCCCTGCCCCAAAAAATAATCTCCATTATGCGGGGTTTAAGACCTCGGTGGGAGGAAGAACCCCTTTTCCCCTGGACCCTTTTCACACTTTTTTGTATGATCATCTCCAAGCGTGTCCTGACTTTCCCTTGCTGTGGGATATCCCCCTGCTCCTTCCATGGGGAGTGATTCCCCTACTGCCTACCTAATTTTCACTGCATTATTGTCATCCCCAAACTTTTTTTTATTTTCCCTCGTTTTCCTCTGTACTCATTTGTGCTTGGCCCCTACTCCCTGCTGTGAGGCTCCCCAAAGGGGGGATTCTTCCTCCCTTCTCTGATACCCTTACCCCCGGGGAACTCTGGTCCCTTAGAAAGACTCCTGACCTGGCTGCTTAAAGGTCCCCTTTGGGATTGAGCAAACTGGACCTTGTAAATGGTTCATAAACCCTTTCCCTCTTTGGGAATGCTTGTCTGGTGTGCTTGGGTTCGTTTTTCACTGGCCCCAATTCTTCCACCTACTAGGGGCCCCCAATTCAGTCCTAGCCTTTTCCCCGTCTGCACCACGCTTCGGGGGGGAGCTTGGCAACCATTACCCCTTCTAGATCCCCGTAGCAGAAACACTTGGTTGCTATGGATACATTGGTTTTTCCAAGAAATAAACATTTTTTTTATGGGCCCTCACTTTCAGGTATAACTTTGACTAAACCAGACCCACTATCACCCACAGGGAATGAAAAGTTTTTCTTTGCATAGCTGCTAGTTTTACATGGGCACTCCCTGGTTGTTCTAAGGGCCAAACCAAGGGACACATTTTCCCGCATTCTGAGGGTTGCCACATACCCCTGGGGGGCCTCTGCAAAATTGCACTTTCATCACGTACCAAGTGCGCCCGGTTTTGGGTAGACCCCTTGACCCTCTGGAACCCAGGAGTTCCTACAAATGCAGGGCATTTATACTCAAAACTTTTCCCCTGCAAAAGCTAGGATCCTCGTTGCCTGGGGAAACCCCCCTTGTCCCTGGGGATGACTGTGTTAACCCCTTTCTTGGGGTTTTCTCCACAGTACTCCTAGCGCTGTTAACCCCCCCCTTAGGGGTACTTGATATTTGTCCCTGTGGAACTGTCATTTCCAAATAAGCTATTTACTCTTTTCACTAATTATTTTTGTCCCGGAACCTTTTCCCTGGGCATTCTCTCATTTTGCCCCGTCTAACTGACTTACTGCAGTATGTGGGGATGTTTCCTTTACATCCCCCCGGGGTAGCAGACGTTTGACTGTAGGCCCCCCCTGTTAGACGACTTTTTTACAAAACAAAATTTTCAATAGCTCGATGCATTTAAATTGGTCCATCAGATTACCAGACCCCCTCCAACAGTCCGGCAACCCCGGAGTTTCTGGCCCTGGGGCACCCCTGGCCTCCTCCACCGGGCCCAATCCCCACCAATTCATGTGTACGTTTACCATGCATTGATGTTCTTTTGTAACAGGAACTTTACCCCCTTCCCGTTGGGTCTCCCTTTCTTTGGAAAATGTCCCTTTCCATCTGGAACAGCTTGATGACCGCCTCATCAAAATCAAGGTGGGTTCCATCCACCTGGAACTTGATCGCGGCTGTGACTCCTCTGGCTCCCCTTTTTAGTAAAAAGTCAACAAACCTCCTGCTGCTGTGGGAAAACCCCCAGTGGTCCCCCTGTGGCGGTGGCCGCGGTTCCCGTGGATGAATTGGTTGCCCTTGGAAACGCACATGCGGGCCTTTGGGACTCCATTTTTTGGGGGTAATTTATCACTCCCTTTTTGGGTTTAGATGCAATCAGTGAGGAGTCGCCCCCCCCCTGTTCTTAGGGGCTTTAACGAGGACAATTTGGCTCTTCCCTTTTAAGCATGGTTTCAAAAGTCTCTGCAGGGGGCACTTTCCCGGACATGGCGCTCCTCTCAACCTGGCGCCACCTCTGGCCCCCACAACTGCCAGAAAAGCCGGAAAAGTCTCTGCCACAGTTGATTTCACCTGCTAGCCCATATATATCAAGACATGTTCGGGTCAGCCCCAAGACAAGTCTCAAAACTATAACCACCAGTTTAACCAGGGTCCTGGTCAGCCATGTCCTCTAAGGGTATTATCTCTGGATGACTCTGGAGACGTTCTGCCGACTGTTACCAGATCAACTCAAATGGGATCACACCCCACTCGCAATTCTGGGTCCTTACTAGCAGTTTCTCCATTTTTACTGGCCTAAACCAGCCACTTTCTGCGGAAGAGATGGTTAATCATGGCAACAAACAGAATCCAGGTCTCTTTTTGACTTGCCTTTGCCCGCTCTGGGCTTTCCTTGGAAGGACACGGCCTGGCTTTTTGACTCCAGACATTTCCTCACAGCCACAGTCACGTCCCTTCCCACAAAGGGCTTGGTTGGTTAAGGTAGGAAGGTACAGCTTGCTGGGGTCCTGGGGTGTACTAACTTCACACATGACCTCGCCCTTACAACCAGGACTTGGGTTGGTTATGGTCTATGTGCTGACGGGTCGGGTGGTTCCGGGGGTGCACTAACTCACACATGAACCTTGCCCTCCCCTCCATGGACTTTGGTTCGTTCCTGCGACCATGCTTTTCCCAGATCCGTATAAGTCAGACAGCACCCAGTCTCTTTCCCAGCAAACACACTGACCCTGTGCCTGTTCATTTGTGCTACACATGCACCAGTTTTGCGCTCTTTAGTTACTGTGGCAGTCCGGATGTCGATGTTGCCCATTGCATACCTCCACCATATGTAAGAGTTCAATCATGTTCGGATCCGCCATCTGGCGCCTGGGGACACTCTCGGCTCTGGGATCGCCACTTTGGTAGACGGAACAGCAAAGTTGACACTGGATTCTTTGAAGTATGGCCTCCGCCAGCTTTATTCTTCAACACAGCAAAACATATACTGCAAACTCAAATTAAATCCTAGCCGTCACAGCCACTAACTAACCGGCAGTGAGTCCTTCTAGCAGGTCTGGGTATACTTACCAGCCCCACAAACTATGTACTCACAATGTACAATATTGTCCTTGGGTCTGGGACTTCTCTCAAGCCTAGGGGGAAAAGCACCCAGGATACTCTCCTAGGCCGGGCCTGCACCCTTCCTTCACTGACTGTGAGACACGCTCCCCCCTTGGTACACTGAGACAGGACTATTTAAACAGGCCTCGGAGTTGGAAAGCAGCTGAGCAAACATCTCTTACTTACCACATGGAGTAAGTAATCCTGGTAACCCTGGTCAGGACTCCTGGACCTTCTCACTGACAGCCAGCTACTTGGTAAACATTACCTTGGAACTCCAGCTGCTGCAGAAACATCTAGTGGCGGTGTATTGCGATCTTCTTAGGTCGACACCCCACAAGGGTAATTTAAAAGTTATTTTTTTAGTGAATTTTTTTTACTTCCCTTTGCAAACCTGAGATTAATTTCCTGTATATATATAGATCCCCTATATTTACATGGATCCCAGATTAGACCCTTCAAAATTATATTAAATAATCTTCCCTTGTATATAAAAACTGCATATATTTTATGTACAGACCCCATAAAAATTATGGGTTAGACCCCAGATTAAAATCTTTTTCTGATTACAGATCCCAGACCTATGTAATTTTGTGACTGATCTGAATGATGATGATGGTAGCAGTAGGACATTCAACAGAGGCGATTAAGGTGCACACATGACTTTTGGATATGGGATGAACCCCCGCTTAACAATCCCCCTTCAAAACAAAGAATAAATGCACTAACACATTCACTTTTTTGGTGTCAAATGGGCCCCAGTTTTTTTCAAACCCTAAGTAAAACAAACACGGAAGGAGTAGGGGGGGTGCTAGACAAAATTTTGTGATATTCCCAGGTCTGACATGCAGCAAACCCGGCCAAACAGCAATAAAGGGGCGGCACGCTCTGGCTTGCCCTTCTGCAGAGCCAGTACACTTTAGGGGCACCAATGACCCCACTGGATCCTCACTCCCGATTTTAAACCCCCGTGCCCCCCCTGGTTCCATTACCCTAATACCTCCTTTTAAGGGTGGCCCCTTTCCAAAGCCAGCCTTTCAACCATGGGTTTAAACATCCTCTATTAGTTCAAATTATCCACCATAACTGGACCTGCAACTTCACCTCTCCTGCACCCCCACAGGAGACCCTTTTTTTGCCCACCTTAAAGGACTCGCCCCCACCAAAATGCCCCTAATTTCCAAACCCAAAATGACCACTAGCAAATTTGCACTGCCCTGGAAAAGCTACATACAACAATCCCCATCCAGGGCCCCTACCCGAAAAAATCCATGAAGCAGTAAAGGGGTAAAAAAAAGAGTATAACCCCTCCATACTAATTGGGGCTGTTGACCCAAAATAGTTAAAGGATCAAATATCAAGGGAACAACTGTGGCTTTTTAACCCCCAAAAGGGAAACCATAATGGGACCCCACCACAGAGAAACATAACTTGGGGGATGTATGGGAATCACAAAAATCAATGACTGACCATCAAGCCATCTATTAATATTTACCCCACTGAGTTAAAAACTCTGAAGCACCCTGACTCAGTCAGTATTAGTTACACTTTTTCATCATACAGTGCCCCCAGAAAAGGGGGTATTTCTGACTCCAGAAAACATACACTCCCAGCTAAGCCCAAGCACCAATATGCGCCCCAAGCCGCCATACTATGCATCTTAAGCCATGAACAAGGTACCCAATCGAAGACAATTATTTTAGCCTGAAGCAATGACTGTAACCTATACAACTATGTAATATCACTGTTAGCAACCAGCTATTAACCCCTTAACGACCTTAGACGTCCAGGTCGTTTGGGGGTTAACGCACCTGGACGTATGGATACGTCCTGAGGATCGCGCGAACTCTAAACCAGAGTTTGCGCGATTGGCGCGGGGTGTCAGCTGTATATTACAGCTGACATCCCGCTGCGTCGGCCCCGACCCCAGATCGCTCCGGGGGGGGGGGCGGTTAACCCCTTACTTATTGTGACGATCGGGTCGCAATAACTAAGAGAGACGCAGGAGGAGATCGCTCCTCCTGTGTCTCTGTCGGCAGCAGCAGCGCACGGATCGCACGATATGTGCAGCTCCTGTCCTCTGACAGACAGCACGGACGGCACAGAATGCCTTCCGGGTTGTCTGTGATGTCACGATGCCCGGCCGGGCCCTGTGGGCATGGCCCGGCATCGGGACTGACAGTTGTCATAGGAACCAGTCATAGCAACACGCTATGCACTGATTCCTATTGAATGAGAGATCTAAAGATCTCTCATTCAAATCCCTATGGGGAAAAGTAAATAAAAATGTAAAAAAAGTGAAAAAAAAAGAAAAAAAAAAGTGAAAAACAAAAAAAAACACAAGCACGAAAAAAAAATAAAAATACATACACTGCCCTTTTCCCTTTACAAACGCCAATCGCCCCAAAAAAGATCAAAAATAAATAAAGTACCCATATTTGGTATCGCCGCGTGCATAACGACTTGCCCTATAAATCTGTCATGTTAATTAACCCGTACGGTGAACGCCGTAAAAAAAAAAAAAAAAAAAAAAAAAAAAAAACAGAATTAAGATTATTGTTCATCCCGCGCACATAAATGGAATAAAAGGATAAAAAAACTCTAGAACGCCAAAAGTTGTACCAATTAAAACGTCAGTTTATCCCGCAAAAAAAAAGTCATTATACAGCTCTGTATACGGAAAAATAAAAAATGTATAGCTCTCAGAAGATAGCGATGCATAAATATTGTTTTACACACTAAAAATAATAATAATAATCTTTATTTCTATAGCGCCAACATATTCCGCAGCACTTTACAAATTCAAGGGTAAACATACAGTCTTTAAACACATTAAAAAGTACTTACAAATGAGACAAAGGTGTGAGGGCCCTGCTCGTGAGAGTTAAAAATCTATTAGGGTGTATGGGTGAAACATTACGTAAGAAGTGCCAAGTTTACAATGGTCCGGCCATATTTCATTAAATAGGGGGTGGTTTACAATGGAAAAATGGATGAACCTGCCACCCAGATGTACAAACTATATACAGATAAGTGCCTGGGGAGTGCCCAAGTTTCAGGAGTGGGCAGATGTGTGTGATAGCAGTTAGGGATCTTGGTGGGGCCAGACCGAGAAGATGTATTTTCAGGCCCTCTTAAAACTGTGAGGGTTGTGAATGTGCCTGATCGCCCGCGGTAGCATATTCCAGAGAATTGGGTGCCGCACGTGTGGAATCTTTTAGGGGGTTGGGAGGTTCGGATGATTTAGGAATGTAGTTGTATCATCAGCAGAGTGGGGGCACGGGTAGGGCGGTAGCAGAGGCTAGGGAGGAGTGTAGGGGGGAGCAGCGTGTGGAGAGCTTAAATGGGTGAGGGGGTGCTGAGTTTTACTGTTTCCGTCTGGTGGGCAACCAGTGCAGGACTGAACAGGGGAAGGCATCAGTATAGCGGTGGAGAGAAAGACAAGCCTGGCGCGCATTCTGGCAGATTGGAGGGGGGGAGTTTGAGAGGGGACCGATAAGCAAAAGTTGCATTTGTCAAGACGAGAAAGATAAGACAGTAATGAGAGTTTGAGTCGTTTCCACATTGAGGAAAATGGACGGTTTTTGGGGATATTCTTGAGGTGCAGGTGAAGGAGCGGGCAAGGGATTTGGGTATAGGAAGAAGGAGATCAGAATCAAATAAAAACCCCTAGACAGCAAAACAAGGGTGAGGGCCCTGCTCGTAAGCTTCAATCTATTAGGGGTGTATGGGTTAAAACATACGGTAAGAATGCCAAGTTTACAAAGGTCCGGGTGTTCAAAATAGGGGGTGGTTTACATGAAAAAAATGGAAAGAAAACTGT
>JAODAL010039630.1:0-37804 GCA_025379985.1 Phyllomedusa bahiana
ACACATGACACTGGGCTAAGCTATTCCCTCCCCCCCATACACATGTAACGGGGTCAGCTAATTCCCCCCAAACACATGTACACGGGGCTCGCATTGCTCCCCCCCCCTTTACACATGTAAACGGGCTCAGCTTTCCCCCCATAAATGTACACTGGGCTCAGCTTTCCCCCCCCCCCCCATACACATGTACACTGGGCTCAGCTATTCCCTCCCCCCATACACATGTACACTGGGCTCAGCTATTCCTCCCCCCCATACACATGTACACTGGGCTCAGCTATTCCTCCTCCCCCATACACATGTACACTGGGCTCAGCTATTCCCCCCCCCCCATACACATGTACACTGGGCTCAGCTATTCCTCCCCCCCATACACATGTACACTGGGCTCAGCTATTCCTCCCCCCCCATACACATGTACACTGGGCTCAGCTATTCCTCCCCCCCCCATACACATGTACACTGGGCTCAGCTATTCCTCCCCCCCCATACACATGTACACTGGGCTCAGCTATTCCCCCTCCCCCCATACACATGTACACTGGGCTCAGCTATTCCTCCCCCCCCCCCCATACACATGTACACTGGGCTCAGCTATTCCTCCCCCCATACACATGTACACTGGGCTCAGCTATTCCCCCTCCCCCCATACAAATGTAAAACCATACATGCCAACTTTCCCGTTTTTGGCGGGGGGTCCCGCTATTTGGGGTCCCCTCCCGCCCTCCCGGGGGCGTTGGCATTCCTCCCGCCGCCTGCAGGCGGCGGGGTCCTTTAAATTACCGCGGCGCAAGAGTAGCGCTGGTGCGCTACTCTTGCGCCGGGGGAAACCGCTCCTACAGGCGGGTGCAAGCGACGCTCACCCGCCCGCGGGTCTCACTGTGCGGGGAGGGGGGCAGGAGGGATCGCTCCTCCTCCCTCCTCTCCCTGTATGTACGGCGACCGGTTGTGGGTTTCGCCGTACATACAGGTCAACGGGGCAGGGGGAAGTGTGCGCGGCTGCAGGGGAGTGACGCGCGGCTGCTCTCACTTCCCCCCGCCCCCGCTGAGGAGATGGGCAGGAGCTGGCGCGCTGCAGGAGCCTGGTAAGGTAAGTGGATTTTTATTATTTTAATTTTTATTAGCTTTAGGGGGCTCTACCTGGCTAAAAAGAGAGGGCAACTACCTGGCAACAATGGGGGCATCACTGGCAACAATGGGGCACTACCTGGCAACCAAAAAGGGGCACTACCTGGCAACAGAGGGGGCAAATACCTGGCAACAGAGGGGGCACTACCTGGCAAAAATGGGGGCACTACCTGGCAACAAAGGGGGCACTACCTGGCTAACAGAGGGGGCACTACCTGGCAAACAGAGGGGGCACTACCTGGCAAACAATGGGGGCAAATACCTGGCAACAAAGGGGGCACTACCTGGCTAACAGAGGGGGCACTACCTGGCAACAGAGGGGGCACTACCAGGCAAAAATGGGGGCACTAACCCCGGCAACAAAGGGGGCACTACCTGGCAACAAAGGGGGCAATACCTGGCTAACAGATGGGGGCACTACCTGGCTAACAGATGGGGGCCCCAACCTGGCAACAATGGGGGAACTACCTGGCTAACAGATGGGGGCACTACCCGGCCTTTAACAGGATGGGGGGACTTCCTGGCTAACAGATGGGGGCACTACCTGGCTAACAGATGGGGCACTACCTGGCTAACAGATGGGGGCACTACCTGGCTAAAAGATGGGGGCACTACCTGGCTAAAAGATGGGGGCACTACCTGGCCCAAAAGATGGGGGCACTACCTGGCTAAACAAAGGGGGCACTACCTGGCAACCATGGGGGCACTAAACCCGGCAACAATGGGGGCACTACCTGGCTAACAGATGGTGGGACTAACCTGGCTAACAATGGCGGCACTACCTGGCTAACAATGGGGGCACCACCTGGCTAACAAAGGGGGGCACCTACCTGGCTAACAAAGGGGGGCATCTACCGGCTACAAATTTGGCTCTACCTGGCTACAGAGGGGGCATCTTACTTGGCTAACAAGGGGGCATCTACCAGCCTGTAAGGGGCACTACCCGGTTTATGGGGGGGGTACTACCTGGCTATAAAGGGCATCTTACCTGGCTTTCTTCCAAAAGCCGTTATGCAGTTAGGTGGAGTGGGTGTGGCTTTTTGAAGGGGCGTGGCATACCGACAAGATGGGCGTGTCCATGCAAATTTTTTGCCGCGGCGCGCTCACGCGCGGCCGCCCACAGGAGTCTCCTGCTATTTCATTTTCAAAAGTTGGCAACTGTGATGTACACTGGGCTCAGCTATTCCTCCTCCCCCCATACACATGTACACTGGGCTCAGCTATTCCCCCCATACACTTTTACACTGGGTTCAGCTATTCCTCCCCATACACATGTACACTGGGCTCAGCTATTCCTCCTCCCCATACACATGTACACTGGGCTCAGCTATTCCTCCCCCCATACACATGTACACTGGGCTCAGCTATTCCTCCCTCCCCATACACATGTACACTGGGCTCAGCTATTCCTCCCCCCATACACATGTACACTGGGCTCAGCTATTCCTCCTCCCCATACACATGTACACTGGGCTCAGCTATTCCCCCTCCCCATACACATGTACACTGGGCTCAGCTATTCCTCCCCCCATACACATGTACACTGGGCTCAGCTATTCCTCCCCCCCATACACATGTACACTGGGCTCAGCTATTCCTCCCCCCCCATACACATGTACACTGGGCTCAGCTATTCCCCTCCCCCATACACATGTACACTGGGCTCAGCCATCCCCCCCCCCATACACATGTACACTGGGCTCAGCTATTTCTCCCCCCCATACACATGTAAACTGGGCTCATCTATTCCTCCCCCCCATACACATGCACACTGGGCTCAGCTATTCCTCCCCCCCATACACATGTACACTGGGCTCAGCTTTCCCCCCCCCCCCATACACATGTACACTGGGCTCGCTAATTCCTCCCCTCCCCCATACACATGAACACTGGGCTCAGCTATTCCCCCCCATACACATGTACACTGGGCTAAGCTATTCCTCCCCCCCATACAAATGTACACTGGGCTCAGCTATTCCTCCCCCCCCATACACATGTACACTGGGCTCAGCTATTCTCCCGCACTTTCGGGTTATTGTTCCTTTAAGCCCTGAACACTTGGGAGAAGCGAAGTTTCTTTCTTGTCTGCGAGTTTTCTTCTGCTTATCAACACGGCGACCAATCGCAGCGCGCTTAGCACTTTCTGGCAATGTTGGCTGAGACCGGCGCTGCTATTGGGGGCTCCCATGCAGTTGAGTCAGGAGTGTGGGCAGATGAACTCTTTCCGCAGTCCAGCTTCCATGTGCCCTGAGGGAGCATTCAAGGGCTCGTAGGCTTCACATTGCTGCCACAGGGGGGGGGTCTGCACAGTGTCAGGAGGTCGCCTGCACAGTCCACTCCCTGCTTTGTGTTTTCCTGGAGCTGCTTTCCAAGACATGGCTTCTTCCGAACTGAAAGAGGAGCTGAACTGTTCCATCTGCCTGAGCATTTACACCGACCCGGCCATGCTGACCTGCGGCCACAACTTCTGCCAGGTCTGCATCAGCCGTGTCCTGGATACCCAAGAAGAAGCCAGAATATACAGCTGTCCTGAATGCAGAGCCGAGTACCTCAGCCGCCCCGTGGTGCAGAGGAACATGAAACTGTGCAACATAGTGGAATGCTTCCTGTCCTCCAAACCGGTGCAGGAACAAGCCGGGATCTTCTGTACCTATTGTGTGCAATGCCCCGTGCCCGCCGTCAAGACGTGCCTACAGTGTGAGACCTCCCTATGTGATATCCACCTGCGGGCACACAGCAAGCTGGTGGAGCACACGCTGACCGAGCCGACCACGTCCTTGGAAAACAGAAAATGCTCCATCCATAAGAAGTTGCTGGAGTACTACTGCCCCCAGGATGCCGCCTGCATCTGCGTGTCCTGCTGCGCCTTCGGAGAGCATCGGGGACATCAAGTGGCTCTACTCTACGAGGCCTCCAAGAAGAAGAAGGAAAAGCTGAGGCTCGTGATGGAAAAACTGACCACCAAGAGAGAGGAGACCGAAAAGAGGGTGCAAAGTTTACGGGAACACCGGCAAAAAGTGGAGGGGAAGGCGGCCACCATCACCGAAAGGGTGACCCTCTTATTCAAGGAGATCCGGGAAGAGTTGGAGGTCCTGGAGAAGAAGGTGTTGAGTGAGGTCACCAGCCAAGAAGAGCAGGTTTCCCTTCACGTCACCGATCTCATCCAACAACTGGAGATGGAGAAAGAGGAGCTGAGCAAGAAGATGCAAGGCATCGAGGAGCTGTGCAGCATCAACGACCCGTTGACCATCCTGCAAGGACCAGAGTCCGAGGCCACCGACTGCTACGTGGTCGAGGACGGAGAACACGAGGAAAGGAAGAAGGAGGACAAGAAGGTCCAGGCCGTGTGCGATCTGGATGAAGGGCTGATCTCCGTCATCCTACACACGACTCTGACCGACATCGTGAACGGTCTGAAAGCCAAACGAGGCTTCAACATGAAGGTGGCCTCCGACATACTGCTAGACGTCAACACGGCCGGGGACTACGTGGCCGTGTCCCGGGACCTGAAAACCGCCTCCTGGTCAGAGACTAAGCAGTGCCGGGCCAAGACCCCAGAGCGGTTTGTGAACTATCACATATTAAGCACCAGGATCTTCACCTCCGGTCAAAACTACTGGGAGGTGGAGACCAGCGAATCCGGCTACTGGATGGTGGGGTTGGCCTACCCAAGTATAGAGCGAAAAGGAGACCGAGCCGTGACCGGCTACAACAAGAAGTCCTGGTGTCTGCGAATGTCGGACAAAACGCACTCCGCCATCCACGACTCCAAGATCAACCCCTTGTACCCCGACTCATCGGTGCAAAGGCTCGGCATCTACCTGGACTACGAGGCGGGGCGCCTGTCCTTCTACCAGGTGTGTGAGTCCATCCGGCACCTGCACACATTCATCGCTCACTTCACAGAACCGCTTCACGCCGCCTTCTGCGTCTATCATAATTCCTGGGTCCGGATCAGAAGCTGAAGGCATTGACTCGTTCGCTGTCCTTGGGCTTTCATGGTGCTGATGTTTCTCCTGGTATCTGGTTGGTCATATAAAGGTGCATGTATCAATGTGTTTGAATAGGGTGAAATATAATGAGGTACCACGCGTTTCAAGCTCCATAGTTGCTGATATTTTCATATGGTAGAGATCTGAAATCACCATGAGGGGCGAGCGGTATAGCTATAGGGAGTTCAGAGGTTGAAGATCACTTGGGCATTGACAATTAAAGAGGTGTTCCCCCCATAGACTTTGATAGCCCTTGGATAGGATGTGCCATCAAAGTTTGATAGGTGCAGGTCCCACCTCTGTGGACTCCACCAACTATTTTCGGGGCCTCAGAAAGTGGTGGCTCAGAATTCTCCATTCTGTTCTATGGGAGGAGTACAATAAAACACAGCGCTCCCCTGTACTGGGAACTCCCATAGAACAGAAAGGGGAATTATGCGCAAGCACACTTTCAGGGGCCTATTCCTGAGACAGGTGCGGATCCTAGAGGTGGGACCCACACTTATCATACTTTGATGGCGTGTCCTATCTATCCTATTTATATGCCATCAAAGTGCATGGTAGGAACACCCCTTTATGGGGCATATAGGTCCCTCTTCTATGTATAGAGGATGTCCACTTTTTACTGTTTTACTTATCATGTATATAATAGGAAATCATAAAATTGTCTAATATACATGTATCAAAATTTTTGCTCATATACCTCTTTTTTATACCAATGATAAAGGCCCCTATCTACAAAAAAATGGTATGGCCCACATTCCTGTCCATGGTAATAGATTACATAGACTGGAAAGTGGGCTGTACCATTTTTCTTCTAGAAAGGGGTTCCCTATGGCTGCCATAAAAGGGTATAAAGAGAGCAGAATTCTTTATACATTATACAAAAACTGTATGATTTCCTATTGTGTGCGAAATAAATGAAAACTACACAAAGTGGACAAACCATTATAGGATCAATCCATTTTTGTTCATTATAAATTGCTGTTAGCTACATTAAGGTGCAAATAAGTGTGCTTACCTGCAGCTGCATACAGGACTTCTGGCTGAATGGCTACGTACCGCACCCGCACCACTACCCACTACGCAATTCCACTCCCCCTCCCCACAGAGCAGCACATCATATGCTATACCGACAACCGCACCAGCCCCACACCAACCATACCCGATCACAATCAATCAACTACCCACTCCAGAAAGAGCACCACTTCAAAAATGTCTACCCACCCAATCCCATTTACTCACTCGTGGCCTCTCAATATCTCCCTACACACGCTTACTCTCACACCACCAACCATCTCTCTCTCTACTCTACACTATATACACCAATCCAGAAGATAACTCTTCCGAACACACACAAACCATAGTGTGTGTTTCAGCAACTCAGAGTGCATGTCACATGATCCAGTGGCAGCAGTGATAAATCCTGTATCCAGCTGCAGGTCACATGACCTAGTGGCAGCGGTGAGGAGTCCTGTATCCACTTGCAGGTCACATGACATCGTCTGCAGCATGAGGATCCTTTATCCAGCTGCAGGTCACATGACCCAGTGGCAGCGTAGATGTCCTGTATCCAGCTGCAGGTCAACATGATATCGCAGAGCAGCGGTGAGAGTCCTGTATCCAGCACATGGTCAATGATCCATGGCCAGCGTGAAAATCCTCGTATCCAGCTGCAGGTTCACAAGACCTAGTGGCGCGGTGAGGATCCTGTTATCCAGCTGCAGGTCAAATGAGCCTATGGCAGCAGTGAGGAGTTTCCTGTACCAATCTGCATGTCCACATGACCTATTGCATGCGGTGAGAAGTTCTGTATTCCAGCTGCAGGATCAACATGACCCGAGTAGGCAGCGGTGAGGAGTCCCTGTATCCAGCTGCAGGTCACCTGATCCAGGTGGCAGTGTGAGAAATCCTGTATCCACTGGCAGGTCACATGACCTAAGTGGCAGCGGTGAAAGATTCGCAGTATCCACTGCAGTCACATACCCATTGGCATCAGTGAGGAGGTTCTCTGTATCCATCTGCATTCACATATCCAGTTGGCAGCGGTGAAAATCCTGTATCCCACTGCAAAGAATCACATTGACCTAGTGGCCAGATGTGAGAGTCCTTTATCCAGCTGCAGGTCAGATTGACCTAGTGGGCAGCGGTGAGAGTCCTGTAACCGCTTGTAAGATTCACATGACCCAGTGGCAGCAGTGAGGAGTCCTGTATCCAGCTGCAGGTAAGAAAAATGACTGACACCACTGTGTTCCTAGGAGCAATTTCTAATGAACCAACGACAAAAAAGAAAAAAAAATACAGAGTGGTCCTTTAAGTATATCTCAAAACTACAAATTTCAAGAGGTAATTGGAAGGGTCACTGCCTATGAAAGTTGCATCAGGCCTGAGAATAAGTAGCGTTGGCGAACATGTACCTTCTGAGGGAGGCTATATAAGTTTGTATATAATGTGTAATATAATAGGGAACATTTCAACATATAAACAAAAAAAAATCCCAAAAATGAAAGGTCAATTGAGTTTTTCATTGAGGCCTAGAACGGGTGGTGAGTATGATCTGTTGCAGAAAATCTGGTAACAAACTCCTCCACTTCTCCAACTTCTGAAAACAGAACCAGCAGAGACAGATTCACCATGCCTTCCAGGTAGATCTTCTCAGCTGATCCGTTTCACTGAGCTCTTCCTCTCCCTTCGCTCAGTGTAAATAGACAGCAAGGAATAAGTGGGGTGGAGGTAGTATATGTCAAATAGAAACATAAAGAGGGGTTGAGCATCAATAAGGGCAGCTCACCCAGTCGCTGTATATATGTATGGTAATTGCAAAGAATATATAAGATTGTTTGGAAGGGGAATCACCTGGATGTGTACAGGTGTAAAGAGAAGAGCAGAGCACACACAGCTTTTAACCACACAGACTAACATTGTAGTAATATTACAGGAAGTAACACCCGCACATGACAAAATCTGAAGAATTGGCAGACTGCAAACTGTCCAGGGGAAAAGGTGAGGCTGGAAGTGAATAAAGATTGCAGATTTCCTGCAGTAATCTAGAAACAAATCTTTAAAAGAATAGCTCTGACAGCTCTCTGCTCTCCTCATTATCAACGAGTTGAAGAGAGTGACATGGAAAGGGATGAGTTGTAAAGGGCAAATCAAAATGGGTGAGCATCCAGGAGGCACTCACCCAGGCAGCTTAAAATATGGAAGGAAAACACATACAAGGCATTTAGACTGAGAGAAAATCAAGCTGGCGGTGTACAGTATATAGAAAAAGCAGAGCACACATTGCAAAACTCCAGACTTTTAACCCACAACTCTAAAAATCCCATTAATGCAGGGGTCCTGGCAACAAGCGGGTCCCAGCTAGGTTTGGAAAACACATCTCCCATCATAGCCCACCGATAGTAGATGATAAAATGCAAGATAGGAGTTGTAGTTTCCTAACACAGGAGACCGATGATGCGAGACCCCTGCCATAATGGAGGAGCTGAACTAAATAAATAAGGTTGCAGAATCCTGAAGAATCTGAACAAATCTTATACAAGTATAGTCCTGCAAAGTCGCTGCTCTTCCCTCCCATATACTTACCAAGTGTTAGAGATAGCGGCATGGAAGGGGAGGAGTTTCTACAGGGAAATCATAATATAAGAGTGGTGAGCATCCAAGTGATGGGGCAGCTCTACCAGGCTGTATATAGGAGGAAATGAACTATATAAGGCAGTTTGCAGCGGTGAGGGGGAATCCACTTGGCTGTGTACAGTGTATGAAGAGAAAGCAGAGCACGACACTGCAAACGCCAGACTTTGTAACTACACAGAGCTCACATCCAGGCAAGTGTTACTTAAGGAGGTACAACTTCACGTGAGGAAATCTGAAGGTAGGGGCAGCTGCAAACCCTTTGGGAGTAGAGTCTGTAATGAAGGAGGGAATGAAGACTGCAATCTTTTTTACTCAAGTTAAACATCAACATTTACAAATTTTTTGAATTACACATCAATATGTGTGGAGAAACTTTGCAAATCTTTCGCTTGTACTGCTCTGCAGTTACATCAAGGTCTTATACTCCAACTCATTCATAATTCTTGCTTCCTGAAAACTGAAAGCTGCAGAACCTGAAAGTGTCATTGCTTGTCACCGAATCTGTTTTCATTGCCCATAAAATGATTTCTGCTGCTTGCATTCTGAATATGTAGTGTTTCTAGCATGTGTTGCACTGTAGCCTCAATCTCCCATAACGCACTGTAAAACCATGTGCCAGTAAGTCTAGCTGGAGTAGGCCCTAAAAGAAGACCTGATGTTTGTAGGGTTCTGTCTGCTTGGTCCCTACCGATTACAAGAAGGAGGTAACCCTAAGAACTCCATAAAGGACTTTGCGCTTAAGTTGAGTTTGGGTTGCTGCACATTTTAATGGGACTTTCATTGTTCACTGCAATGTTCTAATATACTTTCTGCTGTCGATACCTCACTGTTTTTAAGATCTTCTGCTTGCAGTCAGTAAAATGAAAACACTCTTGTTTATATCCAATTCCAGTTCTCTACTAACCAGTTGATCCACCCCGGATTGTTTAGAATTGTAGCCAGACTGAACACATCAGTGCAGCTGGAATCAAGACTCTCCCTGTTTGTTACAGTTAATCAGTGCCGGTATAAGGAATGTATGGGTCAGTTCAACAGGACACCCTGCAGCAAATCACCGTGTCCATTCCACTGCAAAATGTGTTATTAATGAGGAATTTTTGGATGTTTTGATCTGTGGGTTCATTGCAAGTTTTCAACCAGTTGCAAATTGTAAGTTGTGGGAAATGCACTGGGAAAAACTGCAGTTTCTGGGCCACCATTGGAGTTTGTGATTCTTGGCAGCGCCACTCAGTGGAGTTTCATTCATGGGGCCCACGCAGTGGAAGATGATTCGTTGGGCCCACCAGTGGAGTTGATTCTTGGGGCCCACCAGTGAGCCTGATTTCTTGGGGCCCACCAGTGGAGTAGATTCTTGGGGCACCACCATTGGAGATTTGATTCTTAGCCGCCCATGGAGTTTGATTTCCATGGGGTCCACCATGGAGTTGATTCTTGGGGCCACCATGGAGATGGTTCTTGGGGCCACCAAGTGGATTGGAGTTCTTGGGCCACCTGTGAGATGATTCTTGGGAACCCACCAGTGGAGTTGATCTTGGGGCCACCAGTGGAATGATTCTTGGTGCCCACCAGTAGTAGCTGATTCTTGGGGCCCCACCGAGGAGTTGATTCTTGGGCCCACCATGGGAGTTGATTCTTTAGGCCGCCAGTGGAGTTTGATTCTTGGGGCCACCAGTGGAGTTGATTCTTGGGCCACCAGTGTAGATGGTTTTCTTGGGGCCACCAGGGAGTTGATTTCTTGGGGTCTGCACCAGTGAGATGATTCTTGGGGACCCACCAGTGGAGTTTGAATTCCTTGGGGCCCGCCAGTGATAGATGAATCTTGGGGACCCACAGTGGAGTATGATTCTTGGGCCCACCAATGGAGATTATTCTTGGGACCCACCAGTGGATTGATTCTTGGTACCCACCAGGGAGTTATTCTTGGGGCCCATCCAGGTGGAGATGATTCACTGGGGCCCCCCAGTGGAGTTGATTCTTGGGGCCCAACCAATGGTAGATGATTTTCTTGGGGGCCACCAGTGTGAGATGAATCTTGGGGCCCCACCAGTGGGAGATGATATCTTGGGGTCCACCAGTGTGAGCTGATTCATGGGATCACCAGTGGAGTTGATTCTTAGAGCCCCACCATGAGCTGACTCTCTGTCCACCAGTGGAGTTTAAATCTTGGCCCACCAGTGGGAGTGTGATGTTTCTTTGTGCCCACAAGTGATTGATTCTTAGCCCACCAGTGGAGGTTGATATCTTTGGGGCCCACCAGTGGAGTTGATTCTTGGGCCCCACCAAGTGAGTTGATTCTTGGGCCCCACCAATAGAGTTGATTTCTTCGGGCCCCCACCAGTGAGTTTGATTCTTGGGCCCACCAGTGGAGTTGAATTCTTGGGGGGCCAACAGTGGAGTTGAATTCAGTGTGGCCACCAGTGGAATGAATCTTGGGGCTCACCAATGGAGTTGATTCTTGGCTCCACTAGTGGAGTTGGATTATTGGAGGTCGCACGCAGTGGAGATGATTCTTGTGGTCCCGTTCCAGTGGAGTTGATTTCATTGGGGCCACCATGTAGTCTGAATCTTGGCCCACCAGGGAGTTGATTCTTGGGGCCCACCAGTGTAGATGATTCTTGGGGCCCACATTGGAGTTGATTCTTGGGCGCCCAAACCAGTGGAGTTTGATTCCTTGGGGCCACCAGTGGAGATTGATTCTTGGGCCCACGCAGTGAGTTGATCTTGGGCCCACCATCGAGCTGATTCTTGGGACACCAGTTGGAGATTGATTCTTATAACCCACCAGGGAGCTGACTCTTGTGTCACCATGAGTTTGATTCTTAGGGCCCACCAGTGGTGTTGATTCCTTGGGGCCCAACAGTGAGTTGAATTCAATGGTCCCACCAGTGGAGTTGATTCTCTTGGGGACCACAGTAGAGTTGAATCGTGGGCCCCACCATTGAGTTTGATTCTTGGGGCCCCCCAGTGGAGTTGATTCTTGGGGCCCAACAGTGGAAGTTGATTCATGTGGGGCCACCAGTGGAGATGATTCTTTGGGGCTCACGCATGGAGTTGATTCATGGGGCCCACAAGTGGAGTTTGATTTTTGGGTCCGCACCAGGTAATGATTCTTGTGGTCCCTCCATGGAGTTGAAAAATTTTGTTTCTTGGGTCCACCATGGTAGCTGATTCTTGGGCCCACCGAGTGGAGTGATTCTTGGGTCCCCACCAGTGGAGAATGATTCTTGGGGCCCACCAGTGTATTGATTCTTGGAGTCCACCAGTGAGTTGATTCTTGGGCCACCCAGTGGAGATGATTCTTGGGGCCACCAGGGAGTTATGATTCTTGGGCCCACCATGAAGTTGATTCATGGGATGCACCAGTGGAGTTGGATTCTTAGAGCCCACCATGAGCGACTCTTGGTGTCCACCAGTTGGAGGTTGATTTCATAGGGCCCACCATGGAGTTTGATTCTTGGGCCCACCAGTAGAGTTAGATTCTTGGGGGCCCACCATGTGGAGTTGATTCTTGGGGGCCCACCAGTGGAGTTAATCTTGGGTCACACCAGTAGAGGTTGATTTCTTGGGCCCCACCAGGGAGTTTGATCTTGGGGACCAACCCCACTAGTGGAGTTGATTCTTGGGGCCAACCAGTGGAGTTGATATCATGGGGCCCACCAGAGGAGATGATTCTTGGGGCCAGGCCATAGCCCGGCGAGGGCCGCTGGGGTCCGGCAGCAGGGCCGGCTCGGCAGCGCCCTCCGAGGGCCCGGTTTCCCCGCCCCCCCCCCCCTGTGGGCCCCGAGTGCCGGCGCACACAGCTGGGCCGCAATGGTCGCATTCTGCGACCGGCACTGCCCTGTGGCAGGGGGGCCGCATGCCCCCCTCCGCAGCACGGCCCTGGAGTCACCGACCCAGCCATGCAGCCATCACGGCCGCCACCGATGCATCCGCGCGGTGCAAGCAGCGCCGAGCTGAACACTTGGGATCTACTTACCCCGTCTGTTCAGCTCCCAGGAGTACCGCGGCAGGCGCGCGAATAGTGTGACGTCATCCAGCGCGCACTGCTCCGCGTCCCCCACCCCGGGAGATACGTCCGCCCGAGGAGGAAGAGGAGAAGAGGAAGCAGAAGACATCAGGTCAGTAATTGGTTTTTATTATTTTTTTTTTAAACTACTAGCCCTGCATACCTGTCTATATACTGCCCCATACTGCCTGCTGGCTATAACAGCCCCATACTGCCCGTGCCTGGCTATATACTGCCCCATACTGCCGCATACCTATTTACTGCCCATACTGCCCAGCATACCTATATACTGCTCTGCTGGCTATATAAAACAGCCCCATACTGTCCCTGTCCTGCTAATACTGGCCCTCATACCTATTTCTGCCCATACGCCCTGCATACCTATATACTGCCTCCATACTGCCCAGCCTGGCTATATTATACTGCCCATACTGGCCCTGCATACCTATATACAGCCCCATACTGCCCTGGCATACCTATATACTGCCCCATACTGCCCTGGCAAACTATTACTGCCCCCCATACTACCCTGCATACCTTATAATACTGCCCCATAACTGCCAACATACCTATAAACTGCCCATACTGCCCTGCATACCTATATACAGCCCATACTAACCCTCTGCATACCTATATACTGCCCATACTACCCTGCATACTATATACTGCACGCATACTGGCCCTTCATACCTATATACTGCCCCATACTACCCTCTACCATATACTGCCCCATACTACCCTGCATACCTATAAACTGCACCATACTAGCCCTGCATACCTATATACTGTGCCCCCATAATACCCTGCCAGGCTAATATACTGCCCCATACTGCCACATAACTATAGTACTGCCCCATACTACCGCTGCCTGTCATATACTGCCCCCATATCGTGCCCTTCATACCTATATACTGCCCCCATACTGCCTCATCCTTGGCTATATTACTGCCCCATACTTGCCCTGCCGCTGGCTATATATTGCCCGCCTGGCTATATACTGCCCCCATAACTGCCCTACTGCCCTGCCTGGCCATATACTGCCCCAGACTGCCTTGCCTGTCTATATACTGCCCCATACTACCCTGCCTGGCTATATACTGCCCTGCCTGGCTATATACTGCACCATACTGCCCTGCATTCCAATATACTGCCCCATACTGCCCTGCATAAACCTATATACTGCCCCATACTACCCCTGCATATACCCTATATATACTGCCCCATACTGCCTGCCTGGCAAATACTTCCCCATACCTCCCTGCCTGGCACTATACTGCCCCTTGCCCTGCATACCTATATCCTGCCCCATACTGCCCTGCATACCTATATACTGTCCCCATACTGCCCTGCTATACCAATATACGGCCACATACTAACCCTGCAATACCTATAAAAACGGCCCCCATCTGGCCCTACCCCTGGCTATATACTGCCCCATACTGCCCTGCCTGCTATATACGCCCCATACTGCCTTGCCAGTCTATATACTGCACCCATCACGAGCCCTCCTGGCTATATACTGCCCGACCTGGCTATATACTGCCTCCATAACTGGCCCATGCCCCTGGCTATAGAACTTGTCCCCATACAGCCCTGCCTGGACCTGGCTATATACTGCCTCATACTGCCCTGCCCTGGCTATATGCTGCCCCATACGCCACTCCTGGCTATATACTGCACAATACTGCCCTTCCTGGATATATACTGCCCCATACGCCCAGCGCTGGCTATATACTGGCCCGCCTGGCTGTATACTGCCCCCATACTGCCTGCCTGGCTATATACTGCTGCCTTGCCTGGCTGATACTGCCCCATACTGCCCTGCAGGCTCTGACTGCCCTGCCTGACTTAATACTGCCCCATATGCCCTGCCCTGGCTTCTATACTGCCCCCTACTGCCCTGCCTGGCTGTTATACTGCCACCCTACTGCCTGCCTGCTGTATACTGCCCCATACTGCCCTGCCCTGCCTGGCGATATAACTTACTGCCCCCTGCCTGCATACCTATATACATGCCCGCCTGCAATACCTATATATTGCCTCTCCTACCTAGATATCAACTCTGCCTGCCCATAAAATGCCCTGCCTGCTATATACTGCCGCTGCATACCATAAGGGGCCCTTTCTGCCTATAACTGGCCTTGCTTACTTATATACTGTACCCTGCTTACTTTATAAACTGGCCCAGCCAACCTATAATACAGACCTGCTACCCTATAAGTGGTGGTCCCTGTCTGCTTATATACTGGCCCCTGCCTGGCACATAGTGGTCCTTGCCATGGCTACTTACAGGCCCTGCCCTACCAGGCTAATTACAGAGGGCACCTAGCTACCTGGCTGATTACTGAGGCAGCCCTAGCTTAACTGGCTAATACTGGGGCAGCCCAAGCTAACTTGGCTAACTTTCTGGGCAGCCCCATCTACCTGCTAGTTACAGGGTATGCCCTGTCTACCTACCAAAAATAAAGAGGAGGCCTGTTTACCTAGCTAATGGGGTCTACCTATTTCCAGCCACTTATCTACATTTTTTAATTTCTAATTTTTAGGGTCTAACATACGCTGCTGTGTGGAAATTGATAGAAAGGTGCTGAAGAGAGAGGAGTCTAAGATGTATTTGTGGTAAATTCAACAGGGGCGAGGACACTGCATGCTGTACCGACAGAAAAGAAATGGAAGGGAACGACTGCATCGGTAGAACGTCAGGAGGTTTGGGCCAGAAGGAGAAAAAAGGTAGAAGAGAACAACTCCCATCGAGATGACGTCTCCTGAAGCCCCTGCTGTCAGGGGGTCATTTTTGCTTCTGTTGTGAATCAGTGCTGTATTCCGAGGGGGAGGAGCGGAAGGGGGGGGGGGGGGGGGGGGGGAGTATGGTGGCCTGACTGCTGGGGATGTGATTGTGGGGTTGTAGGATCTGCGGTGCTTTATATAGTGTCAGATGTGGGCATGTCCCTGATGTAAGCCAAGTGCAGACACCTGACTCTGTGATGAGGTGTTTCTCTGCACCCACTGTTTCTTTCTTGCTAGTGTGTATGGGGCTCTCAACGGAGCGGTTTTGTGCATTTTTTATGGGTTTTTTTTGATGCAAGAAATGTTCAGACAGTAACTACTCTGCCATTCTGCACAAAACGCACCAAAAATAAAACATAAAAAATGCTCTGTGTGAAAGCAACCTTTATAGTGTATTTATTTTAGAAAGTGCGAGGTGCGAGAACAAGACTTTTGTAAGGGGATGTTGATATGTGGGCTGCTGGGGCGCGTGTGCCAGGGCTGATTCTTTTTATTCCCAGTCCAGCCTGCTTGGGGGCCACCAGTGGAGAGATTGGTTTCTTGTGGGGCCACCAGGTGAGATGATTCTTGAGGGCCCACAGTGGAGTTGATTCTTGGGGCTCACCAGTGGAGTTGATTCTTGGGCCCCACCAGTGGAGTTGATTTCTAGGGCCCACCAGTGGAGTTGATCCTTGGGGCCCACCAGTGGAGGTGATTCTTGTTGTTGATTGTTGAGGCTACCAGTGGAAATGATTCTTGGGGCCCACCAGTGGAGTTGATACTTGGAGCCCCACCAGGGGAGGTGATTCTTGGGCTCACATTGAGGAAATTCTTGGGGCCCAACAGTGGAGGTGATTCTTGAGGCTACCAGTGGTAATGATTCTTGGGGCCCCACCAGTGGAGTTGATTCTTGGCCCCACTAGTGGAATTTGATACTGATAACGATGAAATGATTCCTGGGGCACCAGGTGAGTTTGATTTCTTGGGGGCCCACATGGAGTTGATCTTGGGCCCACCAGTGGCTTGACTCTTGGGGCGCCACCATGGAGTTTAATCTTGGGCCCCTCCAGTGGAGATGATTCTTGTGGCCCACCAGTGGAGTTTGATCTTGGGCCCGACTCAGTGGGGAGTATGATTATCTAGGGTCCCACCAGTGGGAGTTGAATCCTTTGGGGTCCACCATGTGGAGTGAAATCCTTTTTTGTTGATTCTTGAGGCTACCCATTGGAAATGAATCTTTGGGCCCACCAGAGGAGTTATTCTTGGGGCCCCACCAGTCGAGGAGGGTGATTGCTGGGGCTCACCAGTGGATTTGATTTTCTTGGAGGCCCAACAGTGAAGTGATTCTTGGGACACCCAGTGGAGTTGATTCTTAGGCTACATAGGGGATGATTCTTGGGTCCCACCAGTGAGTTTGATTCTTGCCCACCAGTGAGTTGAATTCTGGGGCCATCACCATGGAGAGATTCTTGGGGCCACCACTGAAAGTTGATTCTTGGGCCACCAGTGAGTTGAGAATTATTATGGCCACCAGGGAGAAGAGTTCTTATGTCCCCAGTGAGATTGAATCTTGGGGCCACCAGTGGAGTATTGATTCTTGAGCCACCAGTTGAGTTTGATTCTTGAGGCCCCACCAGTGGAGTTGATTCTTGAGGCCACCATGGAATAATCTTGGGTCCACCACTGAGTTGATCTTGGGGTCCACCAGTGAGTTGATTTTTTCTAATGGCCACCATGGAGATGAATTCTGTGGGGCCAACCAGTGGAGCCGATTCTTGAGGGCCTACCATGGAGTTGATTCTATGGGGCCACCAGAGGAGATGATTCTATGGCCACCAGTGGAGATGATTCTTGGGGCCACCAGTGGAGCTGATGCTGGGGGCCCACCATGCAGTAGAGTTCTTGTTCCCCCCACCATGAGATGATTCTTTGAGGCCACCAGTGGAGCTGATTCTTGGGCCCACCAGTGAGGAGTTGTATTTCTGGGGCCCACCAAGGATTGATTGCTTGAGGCCACCATTGGAGTTGATTTCATTAGGCCACCAGTGTAGTTGGATTCTTGAGGCTACTACAACTACTGCTCATGCCTTTTGCTTTTATTACTCTCATTCTCTTCCTTTGTCCATGAAAAAACAGCCTCACCCCACCTTGGTATCCAGCGTTCAGCCTAAGCACGGGCTGGATTAATGTATTTTGGTGCCCTTGCAAATTAGACAGATAGAGCCAAGTGCCCCCCACACGTGGAAAACTACAACCACCTGGCCCTGACCTGGATGCACGTATCCTGCCGCTGCGGACTCCCTGCCAGCTCAATGAAACAACTGCAATGTGTAACTCTCTTTGGATTTTCATGTTTTTCCTGTGTGCCACCAATCTCTGGATCAATAGCTGTTATATTTTCCCACCTATGAGCCTCTGCGGCAACCTCAACGTTTGTAAGACTAAAATGTTCGTTTTTTATTGGTACCGTTTGGTACAGTGATTTTGATCACTTTTATTTTCCAATTGTTTATGAAAGTGTAAAATGTACCCCAAAAAACAAAAAACAAACACAGTTGTGCACTGGGAATTCTTTTATTCAGGGCGTTTCACCGTGCGGTATTGAATAAAGTTATAACATACTCGGATTGGACTTTTACAGACGCGTTACATCAGTTTATTATTTTTTTATCACTGTTTTTCTATTTTTATTATAACGTTGAAAAAAAAAGAGTGGTTTTGAATTTTTTTATGTATAATTATTTAGTATTTTTTTTTACTTTTAAACCTTTTTTTTGTTTTACTTTTGCACATTTAGTGCCCCTGAGACACTTGACCACTAAGGAGGGGTGATCAACTTGTTCACATGTTGTTCTGCAATTACTAGAATAATTGAAGAAATAGTGTTTCAAAAATAGGTAAAAGGAAGGCAGAATTTTTTTTATTTTTTTTTTACATTTTTAAAACTTTTTTTTTAATATTTCCTTCTTAGCCCTACAAGGATACTTGACCACCACGGGGCAACGAACTCGCTTGAAGTAAAAAATACTTAAGAATAGCGTTCAAAGAATTGCAGAAAACAGAGGTTTTTAAACTTTTATTTATTTATTTTTTTTACACTTTAAAAAACTTTTTTTTTTACGCGTATCCCTTAGTCTTACTAGATATTTGACCACAAGGGAGCACGTTTACTCTTGCAAAATAGTTTTCTAAAAATTCGAAAATGGGGTAATGAACTTTAATTTTTTATTTTACTCATTACATTTTTAAAGCCGCTTTATAATATTTAATTTTTTTTTATCTCAATTTTTATGTTTCTAGTATTCTGGACCACTCGGGGCGCAATCCCTTGCACACAATTCAGCAAAACTAATGTACTGTAACAATATACCTCTGGCTGCGTGAATAATGGGCATGTAACATGTCAGGCCTGGGGGTCTTTATTAGGCTCCAGGCTACCATGAATGCCGCTGGGGAATGCAATTGGAAGGTAGAGGGGTGCTCTCCTCCTGCATAACTGCATAGATGCCGCGGTTGCACTGCCACAGCATCTAAGTAGTTAAAATGCCAGAATAGAGTTCTCTCTGGTCTAACTGCCATGGCAGGTAATAGGGGCAGTAACAATCAGGCCTGGGGACTTCATCAGGCTCCAGCTTGCAATTAAGCCGGCCCCCCTAGGAATCAAATTAAAGGCAGAGGGATCACTACCTCGATGCCTGCGTTTTGCAACTGCCACATCATCCTAAGTAGTTAAAGGGCCAAATAGGAGTTATCTCTTGGACCTAACTGCCAGTGGCAGGGTGTAATAGGGGCAGTACATTCAGCCTTGGGGTCTTCATTAGGCTCCAGGCTACCATAATGCTGGCTGGGGAATGCAATTGGGAAGTTAGAGGGTGCCCCCCCCTCCTCATAACTTGCATAGATGCCGACGGTTGCACTGCACAGCATCTAAGTAGTTAAAGGGCCAGAATGGAGTTCTCATCTGGTCCAAACGTGCCAGTGGCAGGGTGTAAATAGGGCAGTAACATGACAGGCCTGGTGTCTTCATCATGCCTCCAGTTGCCATTAAAGCCGGCTAGGAAACAAATTAGAAGGCAGAGGTTCGACATACCTAGAATGCCAGCGGTTGCATCTGCCACAACATCTAAGTAAGTTAAAGGCCAAAATAGAGTTATCTCCTGACCAGCTGCCAGTGGCAGGGTGTAATAGGGGCAGTAACATGTCAGGCCTGGGGGTCTTCATTAGGCTCCAGGCTGTCATGAATGGTGGGTAGGAAATCCAAATTGGAAGGCAGAGGGTGCCCCCCTCCTGCATAACTGCCCAGATGCCGCGGATGCACTGACTACAGCATCTTAAGTATTAAAGGACCAGAATAGGAGTTTTCTCCGGACTGAGCTGCCAGTGGCAGGGTGTAATAGGGGCAGTAACATGTCAGGCCTGGGGGTCTTCATCAGGCTCCAGGTTGCCATTAATGCCGGCTAGGAAATCAAATTAGAAGGCAGAGGGATCACTACCTAGATGCCGCGGTTGCACTGCCACAGCATCTAAGTAGTTAAAGGGCCAGAATAGGAGTTATCTCTTGACCTAACTGCCAGTGGCAGGGTGTAATAGGGGCAGTAACATGTCAGGCCTGGGGGTCTTCATCAGGCTCATGGCTGCCATGAATGCCGCTGGGGAATGCAATTGGAAGGTAGAGGGGTGCCCCCCTCCTGCATAACTGCATAGATGCCACGGTTGCACTGCCACAGCATCTAAGTAGTTAAGGGCCAGAATAGGAGTTCTCTCCTGACCTAGCTGCCAGTGGCAGGGTGTAATAGGGGCAGTAACATGTCAGGCCTGGGGGTCTTCATTAGGCTCCAGGCTACCATGAATGCCTGGGGAATGCAATTGGAAGGTAGAGGGGTGCCCCCCTCCTGCATAACTGCATAGATGCCACGGTTGCACTGCCACAGCATCTAAGTAGTTAAAGGGCCAGAATAGGAGTTCTCTCTGGTCCTAACTGCCAGTGGCAGGGTGTAATAGGGGCAGTAACATGTCAGGCCTGGGGGTCTTCATCAGGCTCCAGGCTACCAGAAATGAGTGCTGGGGAATGCACTTGGAAGGGAGAGGGGTGCACCCCTCCTGCATAACTCATTGAACACGGTTCACTGCCCACATCTAAATATTAAAAGGGCAAAAAGAGTTCTCTCTGGTCTAACGCCATTTTGGGAGGGTGTAATGGGGCATAAAAAGTCAGGCCCCGGGGGGCTTTTATCAGGTCATGGCTGCCATAAATGCTGGCTGGGGAATGCAATTGGAAGGTAGAGGGGTGCTCCCCTCCTGCATAACTGCATAGATGCCAAGGTTGCACTGCCACAGCAACTAAGTAGTTAAAGGGGCCCGAATAGGAGTTTTTTCTCTTGACCCAACTGCCATGGCAGGGGGTAATAGGGCAGAACATGTCAGGCCCTTGGGGGCTTCATTAGCTCCAGGGAACCCGAATGCTGGGTGGGGAAGCAATTGGAAGGTGAGGGGGGCCCCCCCCTGCTAAAATGCATAAGCCACGGTTGCCCTACCACAGCACAAGTAGTTTTAAGGGGCCCGAATAGGATTTTCCCCCTCTGGGGCCTAACTGCCAGTGGCAGGGGGGGAATAGGGGGAGTAAAAAGTCAGGCCTGGGGGGTCTTCATCAGGCCCGGTTGCCTTAAGCCCGGGAGGAAATCAAATTAGAAGGCAGAGGGATCACTACCTAGATGCCACGGTTGCACTGCCACAGCATCTAAGTAGTTAAAGGGCCAGAATAGGAGTTATCTCCTGACCTAACTGCCAGTGGCAGGGTGTAATAGGGGCAGTAACATGTCAGGCCTTGGGGTCTTCATTAGGCTCCAGGCTGTCATGAATGGCGGGTAGGAAATCCAATTGGAAGGCAGAGGGTGCCCCCCTCCTGCATAACTGCCCAGATGCCGCGGATGCACTGACTACAGCATCTAAGTAGTTAAAGGACCAGAATAGGAGTTCTCTGCGGACTGAGCTGCCAGTGGCAGGTACCAGCTGTAACTACCAGCACCCGCTGTGTGTGGAGCGGGGTCATTCCTTGAGCCCACCCTCTACCCTTGCACCCTCTTTCTATCTGACAGGTAGCAGCACCCTAGACGGTCACCTACCTCTGTCTACACCCTGTCCCGGCTCTGTCTACCCTGGATGCATTGTAGCAGGATTCGGTCAGGTTACATTCTTGCTGTTCATAAGTTTGCATTCTTGTTTCCATTGTCGCCAGCAAGCAGAGATCTTGAAAATTGCAAGGAATTGAAGCAAAATATGTTAAAAAGTTACAAAACTTTTCATAATACAAGAAAGCCTCTGCATGTGAACTTCTCCATATCGGACATATTGTATGAGGATGACGGAGGGGCCCCTTGGGCTCTAGCGCGGGTGCTGCCTACAGCGACCATTACTGCTGCCGGAAATGTTTTGTACTTCTGATATTATTTCATCCTGTAAATGTATAAAGAATCTTGTATTTCCCGTCCGTTCCTACAATAAAAAATCTGAATCTGAAGATCACCGAAAACAGTCGGGGGATGTGAGCTTAGGGGGGAGTCCGGGGCGCAGGGGCCTGGGGGGGCCAAAAAGTTCCTCTGAAAATAAGAAGACACTATTGTTATAAATGGCCCTTAGATGGGGCTCTGATACAGATTTTGCACTGTGGTCCCAGAGTTTCAAGATACTCCAGCACCTGGGCCCCCGAAGCTCCAAGATACTCCTGCACCTGGGCCCCCGGAGCTCCAAGATACTCCTGCACCTGGGCCCCCGGAGCTCCAAGATACTCCAGCACCTGGGCCCCCAGAGCTCCGAGATACTCCTTCACCTGGGCCCCCGGAGCTCCAAGATACTCCAGCACCTGGGCCCCCGGAGCTCCGAGATACTCCTTCACCTGGGCCCCCGGAGCTCCAAGATTTCTCCCCTTTACCTGGGCCCCCGGAGATCAAGATACTTCCTCACCTGGGCCCCCAGAGCTCCAAGATCCTCCAGCACCTGGGCCCCGGAGCTCCAAGATGCTCCTTCACCTGGGCCCCCGGAGCTCCAAGATACTCCAGCACCTGGGCCCCCAGAGCTCCGAGATACTCCTTCACCTGGGCCCCTGGAGCTCCAAGATGCTCCTGCACCTGGGCCCCCGGAGCTCCAAGATACTCCTTCACCAGGGCCCCCGGAGCTCCAAGATGCTCCTTCACCTGGGCCCCCGGAGCTCCAAGATACTACTGCACCTGGGTCCCCGAGCTCCAAGATACTTCTTCACCTGGGCCCCCGGAGCTCCAAGATACTCCTGCACCTGGGCCCCCGGAGCTCCAAGATACTCCTTCACCTGGGCCCCAGAGCTGCAAGATACTCCTTCACCAGGGCCACCGGAGCTCCAAGATGCTCCAGCACCTGGGCCCCCGGAGCTCCAAGATGCTCCTTCACCGGGACCCCGGAGTTCCAAGATGCTCCTTTACCTGGGTCCCCGGAGCTCCAAGATGCTCCTTCACCTGGGCCCCCAGAGCTCCAAGATGCTCCAGCACCTGGGCCCCCCGAGCTCCAAGATGCTCCTTCACCTGGGCCCCCGCAGCTCCAAGATACTTCTTCACCTGGATCCTAGAGCTCCAAGAAACTCCTTCAACTGGGCCCCCGGAGCTCCAAGATGCTCCTTCACCTGGGCCCCTGGAGCTCCAAGATACTTCTTCACCTGGATCCTAGAGCTCCGAGATGCTCCTGCACCTGGGCCCCGGAGATTCAAGATGCTCCAGCACCTGGGCCCCCGGAGCTCCAAGATACTCCTTCACCTGGGCCCCAGACCGGCAAGATACTCCTTCACCCGGGCATCCGGAGCTCCAAGATGCCCCAGCACCTGGGCCCCGGAGCTCCAAGATGCTCCTTCACCTGGGCCCCCGGAGCTCCAAGATGCTGCTTCACCTGGGCCCCGGAGCTCCAAGATGCTCCTTCACCTGGGCCCCCGGAGATCCAAGATACTTCTTCACCTGGGCCCCCGCAGCTTCAAGATACGTCTTCACCTGGATCCTAGAGCTCCAAGATACTCCTCCACCTGGGCCCCCAGAGCTCCAAGATACTAATTCATCTGGGCCCTAGACCTCCAAGATACTCCTTCACCTGGGTCCCAGAGCTTCAAGATACTCCTTCACCTGGGTCCCAGAGCTGCAAGATACTCCTTCACCTGGGCCCCGGAGCTCCAAGATACTCCTTCACCTGGGCCCCCGGAGCTCCAAGATACTCCTTCACCTGGGCCCTAGAGCTCCAAGATACTCCTTCACCTGGGCCCCGGAGCTCCAAGATACTCCTTCACCTGGGCCCCGGAGCTCCAAGATACTACTACAAATCGGCCCCAGAGCTCAAAGATAATCCTTCACCTGGGTCCCGGAGCTCCAAGATCCTCCTTGAGCTGGGCCCCCGGAGCTCCAAGATGCTCCTTCACCTGGGCCCCCGGAGCTCCAAGATGCTCCTTCACCTGGGCCCCAGAGCTCCAAGATACTCCTTCATCTGGGCCCCCCGGATCTCCAAGATACTCCTTCACCTGGGCCCCCGAGCTCCAAGATACTCCTTCACCTGGGCCCCGGAGCTCCAAGATACTCCTTCACCTGGGTCCCCGGAGCTCCAAGATACTACTTGACTTGGGCCCCTGAGCTCCAAGATGCTCCTTCACCTGGGCCCCGGAGCTCCAAGATACTCCTTCACCTGGGCCCCGGAGCTCCAAGATCATCCTTCACCTGGGCCCCAGAGCTCCAAGATACTCTTCACTTGGGCCCCAGAGCTCCAAGATACTCCTTCACCTGGGCCCCAGAGCTCCAAGATACTCCTTCACCTGGGCCCCGGAGCTCCAAGATGCTCCTTCACCTGGGCCCCGGAGCGCCAAGATGCTCCTTCACCTGGGCCCCAGAGCTCCAAGATACTCCTGCACCTGGGCCCCGGAGCGCCAAGATACTCCTTCACCTGGGCCCCGGAGCTCCAAGATACTAATTCACCTGGGCCCCGGATCTCCAAGATTTTCATTCACGTGCGCCCATGATCTCCAAGATGCTCCTTCACCTGGGCCCCAGAGCTCCAATATACTCCTTCACCTGGGCCCCGGAGCTCCAAGATACTCCTTCACCTGGGCCCCGGAGCTTCAAGATACTCCTTCACCTGGGCCACGGAGCTCCAAGATACTCCTTCACCTGGGCCCCGGAGCTACAAGATACTCCTTCACCTGGGCCTCGGAGCTTCAAGATACTCCTTCACCTGGGCCTCGGAGCTCCAAGATCCTCCTTCACCTGGGCCCTAGAGCTCCAAGATACTCCTTCACCTGGGCCCTAGAGCTCCGAGATACTCCTTCACCTGGGCCCCTGAGCTTCAAGATACTCCTTCACCTGGTCCTCTGAGCTCCAAGATACTCCTTCACCTGGGCCCCGGAGCTCCAAGATACTCCTTCACCTGGATCCCTGATGATTTTTATAATATATGCATTAGTAATGTAGATAAAGGGGGTGGGGGGCCCCATTTCACTTCTCGCATTAGGGCCCAGGAACTTCAGGTTATGCTTTTGCCCCGCTCTGCTTTCTAAGCACATCCCAGACCCAGGCATCAGATTGTGACCTCCAAGCAGCACAACGTCCTTGGCCAAGGGCAGACTGACGCTGGGTGAGGCGGTGATCACACAGGATGCAGCAGGGTCTTGTGAGTTTTCACACTATGGTAAGGAGGAGGACACTAAGCTGTTGCAGATGTTGTCACACCCCGTCCACACTCCTCTCACAGGTACCAGCTGGCAGGATATTGGGAGTCCGGGAGGACACACATGCTCAGGGCGCCACCTCTGCCGCCACAAAACCGGACAATGCTCAAAAATAATCGCACCTCAAACGGCAAGAAACACAAACACGAGGCAACGGTGGAACATTCAGTGATGGAGGCAGAGACCGGTCCTATCCCAGCGATGAACACAGCTATTCTCTGCCATGATTTGGCTGATAACAGAGAGCAACACAATGCATCAAACTTTATAGTATATAAGAACAAGTTACACAATGTGACTGATATACAGCTATGAATGCGCAGAACATCCCTGACAGAGCACAGGAATGCAAGACCTATATCTGTCTCACCCCTACAGTATCCCATATCTATATCTCACATCTATCTATCTATCTCCTATGTATCTATCTATCTCATATCTACGGTCATATGAAAAAGTTTGGGCACCCCTATTAATCTTAATAATTTTTAGTTCTAAATATTTGGGTGTTTGCAGCAGCCATTTCAATTTGATATATCTAATAACTGATGGACACAGTAATATTTCCGGATTGAAATGAGGTTTATTGTACTAACACAATATGTGTAATATGCATTAAACCAAAATTTGACTGGTGCAAAAATTTGGGTACCCTTATCATTTTATTGATTTGAATTCTCCTAACTACTTTTTACTGACTTTCTGAAGCACAACATTGGTTTTGTAACCTCACTGAGCTTTGATCTTCATAGCCAGGTGTATCCAATGATGAGAAAAGGTATTTAAGGTGGCCAATTGCAAGTTGTTCTCCTATTTGAATCTCCTGTGTAGAGTGGCATCATGGGCTCCTCAACACAACTCTCAAATGATCTGAAAACAAAGATTGTTCAACATAGTTGTTCAGGGGAAGGATACAAAAAGTTGTCTCAGATTTAACCTGTCAGTTTCCATTGTGAGGAACATAGTAAGGAAATGGAAGACCACAGGGACAGTTCTTGTTAAGCCCAGAAGTGGCAGGCCAAGAAAACTATCAGAAAGGCGGAGAAGAAGAATGGTGAGAAGAGTCAAGGACAATCCACAGACCACCTCCAAAGAGCTGCAGCATCATCTTGCTGCAGATGATGTCACTGTGCATCGGTCAACAATACAGCACACTTTGCACAAGGAGAAGCTGTATGGGAGAGTGATGCGAAAGAAGCCGATTCTGAAAGCACGCCACAAACAGAGTCGCCTGAGGTATGCAAAAGCACATTTGGACAAGCCAGCTTCATTTTGGAAGAAGGTCCTGTGGACTGATGAAACAAAGATTGAGTTGTTTGGTCATACAAAAAGGCGTTATGCATGGCGTCCCAAAAACACAGCACTCCAAGAAAAACACTTGCTACCCACTGTAACATTTGGTGGAGGTTCCATCATGCTTTGGGGCTGTGTGGTCAATGCCGACACCGGGAATCTTGTTAAAGTTGAGGGTCGCATGGATTCAACTCAGTATCAGCAGATTCTTCAGAATAATGTACAAGAATCAGTGATGAATTTGAAGTTACGCCGGGGATGGATATTTCAGCAAGACAATGATCCCAAACACAGCTCCAAATCTACTCAGGCATTCATGCAGAGGAACAATGACAATGTTCTGGAATGGCCATCCCAGTCCCCAGACCTGAATATCATTGAACATCTGGGGATACTTTGAAGCGGGCTGTCCATGCTCGGCGACCATCAAACTTAACTGAACTTCAATTGTTTTGTAAAGAGGAATGGTCAAAAATACCTTCATCCAGGATCCAGGAACTGATTAAAAGCTACAGGAAGCGACTAGAGGCTGTTATGTTTGCAAAAGGAGGATCTACTAAATATTAATGTCACTTTTCTGTTGGGGTGCCCATACTTTTGCACCGGTCAAATTTTGGTTTAATGCATATTGCACAGTTTGTGTTAGTACGATAAACATCATTTCAATCCGGAAATATTTCTGTGTCCATCAGTTATTAGATATATCAAATTGAAATGGCTGTTGCAAACACCCAAATATTTAGAACTAAAAATTATTAAGATTAATAGGGGTGCCCAAACTTTTTCATATGACTGTATCTATCTATCTATCTCATATCTATCTATCTATCTATCCATCCCATATCTATCTATCTATCTATTCATCCCATATCTATCTATCCCATATACAGTATATCTATATATCTCATATCTATCTATCTATCTATCTCATATCCATCTATCTATCTATCTCATATCCATCTATCTATCTATCTCATATCTATCTATCTTTCTATCTCATATCTATCTCTCTATCTATCTATCTCATATACATCTATCTATCTATCTATGTAATATACATCTATCTATCTCATATCTATCTATCTATCTATCTATCTCATATACATCTATCTATCTATCTCATATACATCTATCTATCTCATATCTATCTATCTATCTATCTATCTCATATCTATCTATCTATCTCATATCTATCTATCTCATATCTATCTATCTATCTATCTATCTATCTATCTCATATCTATCTATCCATCCCATATCTATCTATCTATCTATCTATCTATCTATCCATCCCATATCTATCTATCCCATATACAGTATATCTATATATCTCATATCTATCCATCTATCTCATATCCATCTATCTCATATCTCTCATATCTATCTCATATCTATCTATCTATCTATCTCATATCTATCTATCTCACATCTATCTATCTATCTATCTTTCTATCTCATATCTATCTATCTCATATACATCTATCTATCTATCTCATATACATCTATCTATCTATCTCATATCTCTCCCATATCTATCTATCTCTCTCATATCTATCTCTCTCATATCTATATATCTATCTATCTCATATACATCTATCTATTTATCTCATATCTATCGATCTCGCTTTCTATCTCATTTCTCTCTAGAACTATTTCATACATATGTATTTATATCCTATCTATACAGTATATATACACACACACATCACATGCAGAAGGTCATTTATAACACTGGCATGCAGAATGAGACAGCTGGACGCTGGGAGACATCTGAGCCAGGCATGGATGACAAGATACATAGAAACTGTAGGAAAGATACAATAGAATAGCCCACGGATAGAATGTGAGGGTAACCCAACCCTGACTGCTGGAAGAGGATCCGCTCTATCATGTATTCATGCCATACACAAATATCCAGGGAAGAAGTAGTGGCCGCCCCTGACAGCAAGAATTACAAATAGTCTGCAGAACAATTTCCAATCAATTCCATTGACGCATGGTAATATAGTGTCCCTGGAAACCATCAGTAAGCATGCTGGGAGACAGCCACGTGGGCTACCCCTGTCCTTGCAGCCGAATACACAATAGTAACTTGGGTGACTAAGTTGCTGAACAGAGGTCAAATGTTAGGAGGAGGTTATGGCATGTGTTATGCTCCAGTCACATCCAAAGCTGCAAGTGGGAACATTTGAGTGATAGATACAAGAGTGTAGTCCCTACATTTTTTTTCTTCTCTTTTGTGTTGTTTGCAGTTTTATATTGGACATATTGGAATATATACAGCACCCGGTGGTTGCCCCAGCCCTCCCGCTATACAGACACTGCACTAGCACAGATAGGACTGTGAATGCTGCTCTGAAGGTGACTGGAGTCATGTTCACAGTGATTACTACAGATGCTTTTCTAACAAAGGACGCAGCTGCTGGAGCAGGACTAGGTTTTCCATCTCTGCCTGTAAAGAAAACGTATTGCTATTCTTTGAAAACAAGCAGAGATGTTGAAATCAAAAAGTTGAAGTGCAGCTATGGATGTAACTGGAGGAGAACACTCATCAGATTATCTATAATTATAATCGCTTATCAGATAAATGTAGCTGTAGATGGATATTTAACCATAAAATTGCACTTAGTGCAGTGTTAACCATCAACCTGATCACAGCTTCTTAGATCCAGAGGAATTTCCTGGGCCAAGTGGGAAACTGATAACACTGCCTGGCTGAGCATTGATCCCTGGGCAGCACGGGCAGGCTGGTACCTGATAACACTACCTGGCTGAGCATTGATCCCTGGGCAGCACTGGCAAGCTGGTACCAGATAACACTGCCTGGCTGAGCATTGATCCCTGTGCAGAATTGGTGGGTAGGCACCAGATAACACTGCCTGGCTGAGCATTGATCCCTGGGCAGCACGGGCAGGCTGGTACCTGATAACACTGCCTGGCTGAGCATTCATCCCTGGGCAGCACGGGCAGGCTGGTACCTGATAACACTGCCTGGCTGAGCATTCATCCCTGTGCAGAATTGGTGGGCAGGCACCAGATAACACTGCCTGGCTGAGCATTGATCCCTGGGCAGCACGGGCAGGCTGGTACCTGATAACACTTCCTGGCTGAGCATTGATCCCTGGGCAGCACTGGCATGCTGGTACCCGATAACACTGCCTGGCTGAGCATTGATCCCTGTGCAGAATTGGTGGGTAGGCACCAGATAACACTGCCTGGCTGAGCATTGATCCCTGGGCAGCACGGGCAGGCTGGTACCTGATAACACTGCCTGGCTGAGCATTGATCCCTGGGCAGCACGGGCAGGCTGGTACCTGATAACACTGCCTGGCTGAGCATTCATCCCTGTGCAGAATTGGTGGGCAGGCACCAGATAACACTGCCTGGCTGAGCATTGATCCCTGGGCAGCACGGGCAGGCTGGTACCTGATAACACTGCCTGGCTGAGCATTCATCCCTGTGCAGAATTGGTGGGCAGGCACCAGATAACACTGCCTTGCTGAGCATTGATTCCCGGGCAGCACTGGCAGGCTGGTACCTGATAACACTGCCTGGCTGTGCATTGATCCCTGTGAAACACTGGTAGGCTGGTACCTGATAACACTGCCTGGCTGAGCATACATCACTGAGCAGCAATGGTGGGCAGGCACCTGATAACACTGCCTGGATGAGCATTGATTCCCGGGCAGCACGGGCAGGCTGGTACCTGATAACACTGCCTGGCCAAGCATTGATCCATGAGCAGCACTTGCAGGCTGGTACCTGATAACACTGCCTGGCTGAGCATTGATCCCTGAGCAGCACTGGCAGGCTGGTACCTGATAACACTGCCTGGCTGAGCATTGATCCCTGAGCAGCACTGGCAGGCTGGTACCTGATAACACAGCCGGGCTGAGCATTGATCCCTATGCAGCACTGGCAGGTTGGTATCTGATAACACTGCCTGGCTGAGCATTGATACTTGTGCAGCACTGGGAGGTTGGTACCTGATAACACTGCCTGGCTGAGCATTGATCCCTGAGCAGCACTGGCAGGCTGGTACCTGATAACACAGCCTGGCTGAGCATTGATCCCTATGCAGCACTGGCAGGTTGGTATCTGATAACACTGCCTGGCTGAGCATTGATACTTGTGCAGCACTGGGAGGTTGGTACCTGATAACACTGCCTGGCTGAGCATTGATCCCTGAGCAGCACTGGCAGGCTGTACCTGATAACACAGCCTGGCTGAGCATTGATCCCTATGCAGCACTGGCAGGTTGGTATCTGATAACACTGCCTGGCTGAGCATTGATACTTGTGCAGCACTGGGAGGTTGGTACCTGATAACACTGCCTGGCTGAGCATTGATCCCTGAGCAGCACTGGCAGGCTGGTACCTGATAACACTGCCTGGCTGAGCATTGATCCCTGGGCAGCACTATCAGGCTGGTACCTGAAAACACTGCCTGGCTGAGCATTGATCCCTGAGCAGCACTGGCAGGCTGGTACCTGATAACACTGCCTGGCTGAGCATTGATCCCTGGGCAGCACTTTCAGGCTGGTACCTGATAACACTGCCTGGCTGAGCATTAATCCCTGAGCAGCACTGGCAGGCTGGTACCTGATAACACTGCCTGGCTGAGCATTGATCCCTGGCAGCACTTTCAGGCTGGTACCTGATAACACTGCCTGGCTGAGCAATATCCCTGGCAGCACTTTCAGGCTGGTACCCGACCACACCGCCTGGCTGAGCATTGATCCCTGAGCAGCACTGGCAGGCTGGTACCTGATAACACTGCCTGGCCGAGCATTGATCCCTGAGCAGCACTGGCAGGCTGGTACCTGATAACACTGCCTGGCCGAGCATTGATCCATGAGCAGCACTGGCAGGCTGGTACCTGATAACACTGCCCTGGCCGAGCATTGATCCCTGAGCAGCACTGGCAGCTGTTACCTGAATAACACTGCCTGCTGAGCATTGATCCCTGAGCAGCACTGCAGCTGGTACCTGATAACACTCCCTGCTGAGCATCGATAGCTAGGGCAGCACTGGCAGGCTGGTACCTGATAACACTGCCTGGCTGAGCATTGATCCCTGAGCAGCACTGGCAGGCTGGTACCTGATAACACTGCCTGGCTGAGCATTTAACCCTGGGCAGCACTGGCAAGCTGGTACCTGATAACACAGCCTGGCTGAGCATTGATCCCTATGCAGCACTGGCAGGTTGGTATCTGATAACACTGCCTGGCTGAGCATTGATACTTGTGCAGCACCTGGGAGGTTGGTACCTGATAACACTGCCTGGCTGAGCATCGATCCCTGAGCAGCACTGGCAGGCTGGTACCTGATAACACTGACCTGGCTGAGCATTGATCCCTGGGCAGCACTTTCAGGCTGGTACCTGATAACACTGCCTGGCTGAGCATTGATCCCTGAGCAGCACTGGCAGGCTGGTACCTGATAACACTGCCTGGCGGAGCATTGATCCCTGAGCAGCACTGGCAGGCTGGTACCTGATAACACTGCCTGGCTGAGCATTGATCCCTGAGCAGCACTGGCAGGCTGGTACCTGATAACACTGCCTGGCTGAGCATTGATCCCTGAGCAGCACTGGCAGGCTGGTACCTGATAACACTGCCTGGCCGAGCATCGATAGCTGGGCAGCACTGGCAGGCTGGTACCTGATAACACTGCCTGGCTGAGCATTGATCCCTGAGCAGCACTGGCAGGCTGGTATCTGATAACACTGCCTGGCTGAGCATTGATCCCTGAGAAGCACTGGCAGGCTGGTACCTGATAACACGGCCTGGCTGAGCATTAATCCCTGAGCAGCACTGGCAGGCTGGTACCTGATAACACTGCCTGGCTGAGCATTGATCCCTGAGGCAGCACTGCAGGCTGGTACCTGATAACACTCCCTGGCTGAGCATTGATAGCTGGGCAGCACTGGCAGGCTGGTACCTGATAACACTGCCTGGCTGAGCATCGATCCCTGAGCAGCACTGGCAGGCTGGTACCTGATAACACTGCCTGGCTGAGCATTGATCCCTGTGGAGCACGGGCAGGCTCTTACCTGATAACTGTCTGAACAGTCATCCCTGGGGCCTCTGATAGTACTGCCTGGTTTAGCATACATCCCTGGTAAACACGGGTGGGCACATGATAACACTGCCTGCCTGAGCAGCCATCCCTGGGCAGGACTGACAGGCTAAGAGTTTTCGGTCAGCAGGACGTGAGAAGAATGAATCAATTCCTTCCAGAGGAGATGTTTAATTCATTAGACGGTGCGGCCCCAGCGCTCACCTCCCCCGCAGATCACGCTCAGCCCAGAATAGCTACTTCCTCAAGGACACCTCCTGCAATGGATCTCATGGAGATGGCGGCTGCACGATCAAGGGCGAGAAAAGGATCGGCCTTTTTTTTAACCTTTAAGTTCATTAGAAACTGCGTTGGGGTGCACCGTAGAGTCGGTAACTCATGGTGTAAGCACGGGAAGCTTCCATTCACTGACAGCAAGCACAGAATTAAAACACAAAGTAGATGACAAAGTTGCAGAAATTTCACTAAAATAGGAAGAAGTTACAGAAAATCTACTTGAAATACTTGTCTTCCGCCCATAGACTTCAAACGTCCGGGTGGTGGCGGTGTATCTCTGCACGGACGTTCTGGAACAAACGGCTGCTGGCAACCGCTGAGATCTACACGCAGAAGGCAGGGACGGATGATTATTGGGCGCGGTTTTTAGTCTGACATTCAAATTTTGTGTGGGTCTGGTTTTTGGCCGTGGATCTGCCTCAAGAATTGACATCACTTATTTTTCAGCACTGGACACAGCGGTGAAATAAGCGGGTAAAAAAACAAACAAAAATAAACGAATATCAACAACGCCATGGTTTTAAAAGAACAGGAGGCGTTTTTTAACACCGTGTTGGTGGCGGAATCTGTGCCACAACAGCACCCAAGTCAGCCATGTGAATATAGACCCTAACTGGGGTTAATATACCAGGTACCAGGGTAACACTGCCTGGCTGAGCATTGATCAGCCAGGCAGTGTTACCCTGGGGTAATCGGGAAAAAAAAATGTCCCCCAGAGATCTCTTTCTAACTAGATGGGGGCGGGGTGGAACCATATGTAAAATCGTTATGCAATAAAATATTTTAAAAAAATCTTTTTTTTTTTCGCCTTAATGTCTGACCATGTCAGCTCGTTCGTCTGCAGCATCTTTTGGCCTCACTGCAGACATAGGGGTTTCTGGCTCCCTGCGCTGTACTACACTGCCCTGTTCCCAGCGCAGCCTCTGCAAGCGCCGGGGAATGAGGGAAACCTGCGCTCCCCGGCGCTTAACCCTTCGCTTGCCGCGATTCTTGCTGCACCGTAATCAAAAGGTCTTTCTCCTGCTCCGTCAGGTGATCGGGACTCCGGAGACCCGACAGAGCCCGGGGAAGGGCTGCACAGTCAGCCCTGGAGACCTAGAGTAGCCCCAGCACTGTCTGTGTAACAAGCCAGCGATCAGGGCAGACTGTGTGCTGCCCTGACGGCTGCCTGGGTCTAACTGACACAGATTATAATGTATTAGCATATATGAATATACTAACACATTACTGAATATAAAAAAAAAATAAAAAAAAAAAAAAAAGAATAAAAGCTCTCCCTTCATGGATTTAAAAAAAAAATAAAAAAAAAAAAAAAGTAAACAGCTCTCCCTTCATGGGATTTAAAAAAAAAAAAAAAAAAAAAAAAAAAGTGTAGAAAAATAAAATAAATATTTAATAAAAAATAATTGTGCCTACATTACACACACAAAAGTGCACATATTAGGTATCCACACGACCGTAATAAACTGTAGAATTAATCTAACGAGTTATTAAGTATGAACTGTGAATGGTATAAAAATTAAAAAAAACAAACAAAAAAAACAAAAACTCTGCATTTATAAGTGAGCTTAAACTATTCCCCCAAAGAGTACAACTTGTCCAGAAAAAAAACGAGGCCTCATACAACTGCGTCATTGAAAGAATAAAAAAATTTACAACTGTTGAAATGCAAGTAGGCAAAAACTAAAAAAAAAAAAAAAAAAAAAAGTGCTACTCATTGAGTACTTTTCATGCGTTGGGCTTAAGGGGTTAAGAAAAAAAAAAAAAAAAAAAAAATTACATGCCCAAACTGCAACTTTTAGCTCCACCCTGATGACCAAAAAACACTTACACTATATATGTGTGTGTTTTGGTCATTGAGGGCAGGGCTAAAAGTTGCAGTTTGGGCTGGTAAGGTTTTTTCTTTTTTATAGAAAATTAATTTTTTTATATTGTATTGCATGTGTTTTTTTTTTTAAATTACTCATTTGATGTTACATATGTCTATGATGAAACAGTGACACAGTTACATGACTTGTTAATTTAAAAAAACCTATTTAAGTTCAGGTTATTTTTACTATCTTCCCTCATGTTATGTATTATATTTTATATATATATAATATATATATATATATATATATATATAGTATTATATATATATATATATTTTTTTTCCAATCTCAAAAGTTACTAAAGAAAAAAAAGCTTAAAGGGGTTTTGCCACCATGCAATGTCGACGTGGGATGCTTAGAAATCATAATTTAGGCACTTTCCTAATTGCATGTCATTAAAAAAAGTGTAAGGTGCCACAGCTGCAGCCTTCATTACCTTATCACTGTGTCAGCTGGTTGTCATTAGAGCCGACCTGTTCTAAGCCTCCTGCTTGCTGGCAGTGCTTGCATGGTTCTTATCTCTGAAGCCCCCCTCGGGAGCGTGCATGCTCTGACAGGCGCAGTAGCTCCTCTCCTGGCCAGGACAGTGTGTCTGCTACTCACTTCCCCCCTACTTCCTGTTCGCACAGAATCTTCAGGGACTGTGCTTTGATTGAGTGGGGGAGGGATGTGCTAGCTGTTCTTCAGATTGTCCTGCCGTCCTCACTCACATTGTACAGTGAAACACGGCAGCAGCAGGATGTTTCCCTTACTCCATGTCTACGCTTTTCTATGTTCGAGTTCTTTGCTCCGATCCCTTACTCCTTGTCTTCTACGTTTCTGTATATTCTAGGTCTTTGCCCCGATCCCTTACTCCTGTCTTCTACGTTTCTAGTATATTTGGATCTTTGTTCTGCTCCCTCCTTTAATCGTGGAGTCTGCAGGACGTTGTCTGATACTCCAGCGCATTGCATCCCTTACTCCTGGTCTTCTACATTTCCCTATATTCTGGATCTTTGTCCTGCTCCCTGCCTTTAATTGTGGAGCCGGCAGGAGCGCGCGCTACTCGCAGCGCGATGACGTCACTAAGTGCCGTCTGGAGGGCGGATTTTTTTAAACTACTCAAGCAGAGAACGCCCCGATCTCAAGACCCAGGGGACCAGCGGCAGCATGTGAGGTAGGGAACAGCCGTCTTGGCAAAACCCCTTTAAAGCAAAAAGGAAATTAGTAGGATAACAGTTCGAAAAAATGTTCCAAACCCGCATGTACTAAGAAAAAAGGAAAAATGCTCCTGGCCTGGAGGAGAGAAAGGATGAGAGGAGAGGACAAAGGGGAACGGCCCAGTCAGGAACTGGTTCAATACCAGCCGGTTTGGGCTTCAGGAAGTAGATTGTCCAAACAGTGAACCTTCCATTGATCATTGTGTTTTATTTGCAATTTGACAATTCGAGGGGCAATCACGCATTCGGTTGTTCCCCGCCATCAGCCCCTTCAGCCTCATGAAGGGCAGGACAGGGGGTCAGACCACATCACTCTCTGTTATCAGCCCCATTAGGCCCCGTAATCACACTTCCTTCTGCGTCATTGACAATCACGTCCCTCCGATACGAGGTGCGGGTGTAAAAAGAGTCCGGTGTGGCCGCGGCCGCCCGGCTCTACTTCTTCGCTTGACCGTCCAGCAAATCCTTTGCCTCGTTAATCTTGGCGGCGATATACGGAGATCCTCCTGGAGAGACAGAGAGAGGAGAAAGATGTAATATTTTATAGATGCTAAGAGTTCTGCATGTATAAACCATCTCTTTATTCTGAGTACCTATGACAACTCTTCCTGTCAAAAGTAAACTGTAGAAATCCAAGTTATCATCCACAGCAACAAGCGAGTCTTCTTTAAAACAGATTTAATTTCTATGTATGCTACAAGACCTGCACGTATAACCCATCTCTTGCGTCTGAGTACCTATTACAACTCTTCCTGTCAAAAGGAACTATGCAAATCAAAGTCACAGCAATGTGTTTCAGTTTCCTTTACACAGATTTAATTTTTATGTACGCATCATCTCTTTTGTCTCTCAGTACCCATGACCACTCCTGTCAGAGGAACTTGTGAAAATCCAAGTTACCACCCAAAAGTACTGTCTAATCCCCTTTAAACACAACATTTTTATGCATGCTAGAAGTCCTATGCGTATAACCCATCACTTGATTCTCTGTACCTACGACAACTCTTCCTGTCAGAAATAACTTGTAGTTACCACCTACAGCTGTCACAGAACCATGTTTAAGACTCGTTTATACAAATGTAATTTTTAGGTATCCTAAAAGTCCTGTGGGTATAAAACATCTCTTGTTTTAGAGTACCTATAACAACTCTTCCTGTCAGAAGGAACTTTGTGAAGATTCCAGCTGCCATGCACCATTGTGACAGCAATGTAGTTAAGTCCCTTGTGAGGAAAATGACAAGTCACCCCCCAACTTCAAATTCACTCAGTTTGCAGGATTGCAAAAGTCACCCAAGCCCCCCACTGTACAACAACTGTCACGAAGAAGCTATCAATTAAGGAAAAGGCACATGTCCCCAATTTAGGTGCCAGAACTGCTTCTAATCCATCCATAGGAAAGCAGCCCAGCAGGGAGTCGAAGCATCAAAGAGGTGGACCAGTCTCAGCAGGGCCTATATTTCATAAGTATTTATAGAAGAACCGTGCATCACAGGTCCACCCCAGTTTCATAGTTTTAAATATGAAACTTCCCACATGCATAGCTGTTACTCCTGCGTTTGTAGGGCACACGTGCAGGGAAAAACGAAAGGCTTGGACAAGGAACGTAGCAGAGCGCCAGTGTTTGGTACCAATCGTAGTTTAGACCCATCCGGTTCTGATGGTATCACTGGCTTGGTTCTGTCCCAATGCCCTGCCGTGACATGACCCATTTTGTGTCTGAAGTCAAAACCAGCATGGCCCAAGAAGGAGGGGAGTGTAGACCGTCCAAGTGGCGTGAGAGGGTGTGACAGGGGGTGTGAAGGTGGTGCGACGTGGGATGTCCCACTACAGTTA